>CAIGRF010329832.1:0-11202 GCA_903798235.1 Fraxinus ornus | reverse complement strand
AGCGGGCGAGCCGACGAGCTACTCGGCTCGATTGCCACCTTTACTTATGGTGCAATCCAACCCTTTATAATGCTTTCGGTGACTTACAACCAAGGAGCACCGATCCTTTTACAATGTTGAGCTTTCCGGGACCTCAACACGACCCAAAATTCAAAATGAGTTTACAAGTGAAATATTCTCTTCTTATTGAATGATAGAATAAAGGTTGATGACAAGAAGAGAATAGGCAAACACCTCAATAGATGGCAATGAGTATAACTCAAAGTGTTGATATGAAAAAAACTTCTTGAAGAACTAAACATTTTCACAAAGTTAATCGCTCAAAAGTTTTTCAAGAATTGAATGCTTTTGATCTTCTTAAATATGGGAAATAGGGTAGTTGTGATCAATAAAAGCCTCACTTTAATGCTCAAGAATAGTTGGTGCAAGTGGAGAAATAGTGAGGTATTTATAGCACTCAAACGGTCAAAAGCTCTGCCTTACCGGACGCACTATACCGGACATCTGATAAAATACTGGATGGTCAATTAGCCATTATTTTTTGTCAGAAAATTGGACCGTTTGAAAAATGACCGTTGGAGCTATTTTGGCCATACCGGACGTTCGGTATGACCAGAATTGCTAGAAACGTCATCATTTTTAAATCTTGTCAAATGTAAGTGTTGGAGGAATGTTTAAAATGTTTTTCAAAGTGTTTGTCATATTTAAAAATACGTGTTACGATTTTTTACTTTTGAAAAACATAATTTTCAAGTAAAATATTTTTGTCATGAATTGTAAAATCAAAATTTTGAGCTTGTCACGATGCATTTCCAAGTATTAAAATGTTTTACCATTACATATAATCGTGAAACATCTAAGTACTTAGTTTGAACAATTTGACGTGCATTGCTTGACGATATTTCGACTTTTGTCTCGATTTTTGTTGAGGTAACTTTTGCGGGGTTTGCAATTTCATTCTCCATGACCTCGATTGTTTGATCTTGTTTCCATTTTTAGCTATTCTTTGCAATTTTCTTGACCTCGAACTTTGTACCATCGAATATTTTCATGTGCAATAATCACTATGGCCACTTAAAATCAATTTATTAGTAATAAACATAATTTATTTGTGATAATCAAAATGAGACGTCAACCATAGGTCAACACATATCACAGATAGCCAACGCTGCACGAACAAAAAATCCAAGCTGTGAGGAGTGTGGAGCAAATCACAACACAAAGGAGTACCCGATTTTGGATCAAGGTATGGAACAAGTGGACTTCGTATAGGTCAACGTCAACAAATAAATCCACATTTAGAAACCTACAACCCAGGGTGGAAGAAGTATCCTAATTTTTCTTGGGGTGGTCAGAATCATAATAGACCACATGGTCAGTTTTAGTAGCTGAAAAAGAAGTTGGAGTTGGAAGAGATGTTTGGTAAATTCATAGAGAAGACAAATCAGTACATGGAAGCCAACAATCAGCTTATGAGAAAAACTGAATCAACTCTCTAAGATCAGAGTGCTACTATTAAAAACTTGGAGACTCAAATGGGGCAGATGGCATTATCTATGAATGGCAGAGCACCAGGTTCATTACCCAGCAATACAAAGATCAATCTAAAGGAACACGCTAAAGCAATAACAACCAAAAGCGGGGTGCAATTGCCTAAAATTCATGTCAAAAGACATGCTACAAGTAAGGAGAAAATGTCTTCTTCCAGTGAGGAGCAAGCGGAACAGACTGAACGGACACCTGAAGCACCTTCAAAGGAAAATACAGAAACACCAAGGGTTCAAGAAAAATTCCTATCAATCTTTACGAGCTTCCTATACCATTTCCTTAGAGATTGAAAAAGCACAAGATGGATCAATAATACAAGAAATTCCTTAAGGTCTTCAAGAAACTACACATCAACATCTCGTTCGTCGATGCTCTTATTCAAATGCCTAGCTACGCCAAATTTCTGAACGATATTCTATCAAACAAATGCAAGCTAGAGGAGCATGAGACAGTAATGTTAACTGAGGAATGCATCACTAGAATCCAAAAAAAGCTACCTCTAAAACTCAAAGACCTAGGGAGTTTTACTGTACCTTGCACTATTGGAGATTGTCATTTTGATAAAACTTTATGTGATTTAGGTGCAAGTATTAATTTGATGTCACTTTTTATTTTCAGGAAACTTGATTTGGGAGAGGCTAAAGCAACAAAAGTGACTCTACAATTGGCTAATCAATCCTTTACCCACCTAAGGAGGATTATAGATGGTGTGCTGATTAAAGTGGAGAAATTCATCTTCCTAGCGGATTTTCTTATACTAGACATGGAAGAAGACAAGAATGTACCATTTATACTGGGCAGACCATTCTTAGCTAATGGAAGAGCACTCATCGACGTACAGAAGCATCCATTGATTTTGAGGATCGACGAGGAACAAGTTGCTTTTAATGTCTTCAGGGCCATGGAATTCCCCACTGAGTCAGATAGCTATTTCCAGATTGATATAATTGAAAAAGTGGTCCAATACATACTGCACAACTCGTTTGACTCTTATGAAGCATGCATTGCACATTCCCAATCAACTCACTTTGATTCTTTTGAGATTGAGACATGTGTGAGGTTTTTGAAAACTAACCCACCATACACACGGAATCGACAGTTTGAAGAATTAGGAACTGGCCCTACAAGCCACTACCATCTGTTCAACAACCTCCAAAGTTGGAGCTTAAGCAACTACCATCTCATATTCGTTATGCTTACTTGGGAAAATCTTCTACACTTCCAGTAATTATATCGAGCTCAGTTAGTAAGGTAGAGAAAGAGAGACTGTTACAGGTACTCCAAAAAAATAAAAAAGCAATCAGATGGTCTGTCGCGGATATCAAATAGATCCCTTCATTGTGTATGCATAAGATTCTCATGGAGGAGAATTTTAAATCCTGTATAGATAGTTAGAGAAGGCTAAACCCAAACATGAAGAAGGTGGTTAGTGAAGTAGTACTGAAACTCCTCGATGCCGAAATCATTTACTCAATATCATGGATCAATCCAGTCCAAATGGTGCCTAAAAAGGGTAGTATTACTGTGGTGCAAAACGAGAAGAATAAGTTAATTCCCACGTGAACTGTTATAGGCGACGAGTGTGCATTGTTTATCGAAAACTCAATGCTGCTACTAGGAATGATCACTTTCCCATTCCATTCATTGATGAGATGCTAGGACGGTTGGTAGGTCACTCACATTACTTTTTCCTTGACGGATACTTTGGATACAATCAGATCCCAATAGCACTCGATGATCAAGAAAAGACCACTTTCACTTGCCCGTATGGTACATTCACTTACCAGAGAATGCCATTCAGTTTGTGTAATGCTTTTACTACTTTTCAACATTGTATGATGGTGATTTTCTCTGACATGGTGGAGAAATTCATAGAAATTTTCATGGATGACTTCTCGGTGGTTGGATCGTCGTTTGATGAATGTTTGGAGCATCTGAGTTTGGTATTATAGCGGTGTAGGTAGACCAACTTGGTATTGAACTGGGAAAAATGCCATTTCATGGTACAAGAATGTATTGTGTTAGGACATCGTATTTCAGCTAACGAGATAGAGGTGGACAAGGCAAAAATTTAGGTTATTGAAGATCACAAGGCCTCTGTGTAACATGTTGGTTAAGGATGTTGCATTTAACTTCTGTGAAGAGTGTCCTGTGGCTTTCAACACATTGAAAGAGAAGTTGACCTCAGCACCAGTAATCACGTACCAGATTGGAGTTTGCCATTTGAATTAATGTGTGATGCTAGTGATTACGCGGTAGGGACAGTATTGGGACAACAGAAGAATAATATATTTTACGTGATCTACTACGCAAGCAAAACATTGACCGGTGCCCTGTTAAATTATGCCACTACAGATAAGGAACTTTTAGCATAGTCTATGCCTTTGACAAATTTCGATCGTATTTGGTGGGATCAAAGGTCATCGTTTACACTTATCATGCTGCTTTAAAGTATTTGTTGACAAAGAAGGACGCCAAACCAAGACTTATCCGTTGGATGTTACTTCTATGAAAAATTTGACTTGGAGATAAGGGACATGAAGGAAAATGTGATAGCATACCATTTGTCTTGACTGGGGCCAGAGGAGCAGAATGATTCCATGGACATTAATGAAATTTTCCCGGATGAGGAGATTTTCAACATGGATGGAGTACCATGGTATGCTGACATCATAAATTACTTGGCCAAGTCTATCACACCATCGATTATTCGAGTCATTAAAGGAAGAAGTTTCTCACTGACTTGAAGTATTATTTTTTGGAGGATCCCATTTTGTATAGGCGAGGAGCAGATTTGATTATTCGAAGATGTGTACCAGAGGAAGAAGTCCCTAAAATATTGAGCATTGTCACTTATCTGCATACGCGGGTCATTTTGGGGTATCCAATATAGCAGCAAAGATTCTACAATCTAGGTTCTATTGGTTGTCCATATTTCGAGATGCCTTTGAATTTGTAAAATGGAGTGATAGGTGTCAACGCACCGGTAATATCTCGAGAATGAATGAAATGCCACTTAATAGCAACCTTGAGGTGGAACTTTTTGATATATGGGGAATTGACTTCATGGGACCGTTCCCACCATCATTCTCAAATCAATACATACTGGTTGTTGTTGACTATATCTCCAAATGGATGGAAGTAGTAGCATTGCCGACCAACGATGCTAAGGTGGTGATTGGATTTTTAAAGAAGTATATTTTCACCCGTTATGGAACTCCTAGGGCTATAATCAGTAATGGGGACAAACATTTTTGCAATCGTCATTTTGAGTCATTATGGCTAAATATGGCATCCGGCATCGTGTAGTAACTCCATATCATCCTCAAACCAGTGACGAAGTTGAAATCTCTAATAGAGAGTTGAAAAGAATACTACAGATAATAGTGAGCTCTTCTAGGAAGGATTGGTCCAAGAAGCTTGACGACGCACTCTGGGCTTACATGATAGTATTCAAAACACCTATAAGCATGTCTCCATACCGATTGGTTTTTAGGGAAGTATGTCATTTGCTAGTTGAGTTAGAGCATCGAGCATACTTGACAGTCAAGAATTTGAACTTTGATTTGAAGGCAGTTGGTGAAAAGAGGTTGTTGCAATTGAAGAGATGGATAAATTTCGACTGGAGGCATATGAGAATGCAAAACTCTATAAAGAGAGCACAAAAAGTGCCATGACATGAACATTCGGAAACAGAAGTTTGTGGTAGGGCAATAAGTCCTATTATACAATTTGAGACTCATGCTCTTCCCTGGGAATTGGAGGTCAAGGCCATATACAGTTAATAAGGTGTTTCCATATGGAGCAGTTGAAATCATTCACGATAGCAATGAGACATTTAAGGTGAATGGGCAACGATTAAAACCTTATTGGAGCGGTGATTTTTCAAAAGAAAAATCCACCGTCTATCTCAGCCGAGCTATAGACTATAAACTAGCTCTGGTTGGGAGGCAACCCAACATATTCTTCCATTTTATTTATTTCGCTTTTTGCATTAGATTAGAATCTTTTCATGTTTTTGCATAATGTAGGCATTTTAGATTATTCATCGCCCCTAGGGATCATTACGAGTCTAGGTATGGTCCAATTTTATTTTACATGTGTTGTGTATAGGTTTGGGGATGTTGAAATAAGATGTGGTTGATTCGTTGTAAAAGTCACGCATTTCGAGGCAAAACGATCCATTTTGAGCTCTTCGAGATCATAATGTGTTTTCAAGTTTAAAATATTTTTAGAACCAAGTTCTTGGCATTCACGCCACCTAGTGGTTTAAAATGTGTTTTGACAAGTTGCGGGGACGTTGGGATGATATTTTGCAATATGAGAAGGGGGGGGGGGGGGGAAAATCAAGTTTTTAGTGCAAATTCACCACAAACGAATTTGAAGAGCTATGCATGTTTTTTAAAATTTTTCCACATGCATACATTCATCATATCGGTTAGAACCTTTTTAGCACAAAAATTGAGGCCTCGAATGGTCAAAAATGATCGAACATGGCATATATTTTTGACATAGGTACTAAAACCCATCTCTGGTAGTCTATGCGACCGCATAGACTTACCAAAGATGCGGTCACAAGTATGGCTTCGGGGTTAAAATTGGCCCTGACGTTTTATTCTATACGACCGCATTAGTACTATGCGACTGCATTAGTACTATGCAGTTGCATAGAGTAACTTAGGTCCCCATTTTATTTCAAAATGCACGCACATGCCCACACATCACCCATTTTCCTTACACACATGACCATTTCACCCCACGAACACACACTCGCACTCAACTCACACACACGGCCGTCTACATTTCACCCACGACACTACATCACTCTAAGTGCATTTCTCCCCATTCATCCTCATCAACATCTCAAGGTATGGATTCAACCCCTTTTTTCCTTATTGTCTTCAATTTCTTCATTTGGTAATTCTATAACGATATTGCATCTTCGATTAAGGAGTGGGGGATTAGGTAGATGATGGATTTTGTGTTGGTTGCATTGAATTGAGAGAAAAATTTCTGCTTTGATTCATACAAAAGTTGTTTCACTTTCCATGAAAAAGGAGGCGCGTGCAACGTATTTGATGAAATGCATATGTAAACGTTTTTTTGGAATTTGGTTTCATTTCAATCTTAATATTGTTCATATACATTTTCAAATGCTCTTTGTGTTGAGGCGACTTGCCAAATGTCATTGAACACACCAAAACCAAAAAGAAGTCACATAGGCACAACATGGCTAGGCACACGACGCTTCATGTCGCTTACTTCGTCCCTCAGTTTCCTCACCAAAATGACATTCATTTGACTTCAATTTTTAGTATGTGTTAGACTAGTATACCCTCTTTCATATGCCTAGAGGTTGCTCATAAAAATTTCGATTTTCCTTGCCGGTGTCTAGGGGCGAAGTGCTTGGTCGAACACGGTCTTACTTGCACAACTTTCCTTGGTCGACTTGATTTTGGGTTTTCTCTCTAAATGTTGCATTTGTTTCTTATAATACCCATATTTACCTACACATTTCGTTGAGCATAACCTCATTACATATTTTTTAGATGTTGCTTTGTTTGATTACATGATACTTTTATCTACGCACGTAGCTTGCATGCTTCGACATACATTTAGACCATGATGTTCATTTTTCAATACTATCTCCATATACTATAGGATCCATTTATGCTTCACTTATGACTTACACATATCAATTTTCTTTGTGTTAAATAATGTCTTGTAAACGTACTTCTAAAGGAAAGGAAAAAACAACAAGTACCTCGGGCACTGCATGCACAAGGACCTGAAGGGGCATACGTCGATTTATCAATCAAGAAGCCATCACTCGTTACTCTGATATCATTGGCAATTGGGCCCTGCTTCTTGAGTGACTGGTCCTATTGGAGGATTTTCTCAGTTTCGAGATAGCTACCTTGGTCCATAACTGTGGTTGGGAAAAGGTCATAGAACGACCTCATCCGGTATACAAGGCTATAGTTCGCGAGTTTTATGCAAGCATTAACATGGACATCGACACCTCCAGGTACGAACATCAACATCACACATGGGTATGGGATAAGTGGATTATATTTACACTTGAGGTCATTCATGACTACTATCAGCGACGTGGGATAACGTTACTCCTATTCCCAGTGATTTCCATTGGAGCATGGTAGGGAGAGTTCTACTTGGACGTGAGGATGCTTGGCCGTTACATACTTCTGTGTGGCATCACATTGAGCTTATACTATCGATAGCCATTCTTTGGCTATTCATTTGCCACAACATCGAGCCCATCTCACATTGGACTATATTTACCAACCCAATGGTCGGTCTACTTTATCACTTGGTGCGAGGAAAGAAGATTGATATAGAAACCTTTATCTATGATCATATTTACTCTTAAGGTGTTTGGGGAGATCGACACCAATCTCTGATTTTTTTGAGTCTCATCAGTGGCATATGTGAGTAGGCCGGTGTTACTATCCCATCCGAGGAGCTTCTCGAGAAACGCAGTCCATTAATTAAACAGACTATCCTGGAGGCTCAGGATCGAGCTAGGGCGAAGCATAGAGAAAAGCAAGAGAGGGCTGATTGAGGTAGCAATAGGCTGTACACGATCAGGGGCAGAAGATGATGAGATGCCTGAGGCACTACCATAGTCGGTGCCATTGGAGGTCGACAGACAATTGTTACGACAGATGTTTGCTACTATGACTGAATCGAGCCGCAATATAAAGGGTTTTGGGTAGACTGTGGGTGCCATGGGTTTGACTATCCAGACACTTCAGGATGATATGCTTAGCACCAGGAACTTTGCTTCCAATGCCAGTAGGGAGTCTTTGGTTGTGAGACGAGAGGTTGAGATCATGAATGGGAGGTTGAATAATTATGTGGGCACATTTTATGGGATTCAGCTACGAGCTAACGAGTCTTGTGACCATTTGGGTAACATCGTGGCTGAAGTTCTGGATCAAGCTCTCCACATTCAGGGCATACGGGCCGAGCTTGCACAGCAATCCGATTTAATGAGACAGATCCTCGCCCTCCTTCCACCACCATCGGCTGATAATGTATCCGGCTCTGGTTTCCATCCACCACCTCCGTACTTTATTTTTGGTCAAACATTGAGGACAATGTCTTATATAAGTTTAGGGTGGAATTCATCATGTTTTACTACAGATTTACGTGTTTTTGTGATAAAAAAAATTAAGTTTTGCTTTCTTTCGCAGCTTTCAATTAGTTACCTTCAATTTTTATTTGTTTATTTTCGAGCATAAAATTAGAATTTATGTGCTTGTGTGGGTTTGATAACTTTGCTGGCCATGATGTTTGATATTGGATTAGGTATGAATTGTGAATGATGAAAATAGTGCACTATTAGCTTTATCAAAGGTTGTGAATGCTAAACTTGACAATTGTTTTGTGCACAATACTCGTGTTAACATATTGAGTTGGTGGTGTGGTTCATTATTTAGGTAATAGTTGAACATAGTCTATAACCCGAATAACCTACATCGTATAAATTCATAATCCAACTGTAGGGTGGTTTGGAGATGGTTGAGTTGTTACAAGAAAACATTAAGATGAATAGAGATTCCGTGCATGATACCAACTTGTGTGGATTGTCTAAAACCAAGAGACGAGGATGAGGTGAAAGTTTTAATTTAGAGATTAGTTTTAGAAACTGGATGTCTAAAAGAAAAGGAGCATTGCACTGATCTTTGAGTGAATAAAAACATCTTGTCGAGCTAGTATGACTCATGTGATTAAGTTTGTAAGGGTGGTTGAAAACTTGGTGCCCTATGGTCACCTGATTTGGGAGTCATCGGCCTAAAACTCGTTACATGGGTCATATAGAAAGCAAATGAGAAGATGTTAAAAAAAAGATTAAAATAATGTTGATATACAAATTCTATAATATCGCGTTGATTACGCCTCAGACATTCAGTCGATAGAACAATACGTTTGATGAGAGGCAAGTAACTTAGTTTAAGTCTTAAGAGTTGAAGTAATAAAAAATATAGAAGAATATCGGCTTGTTGAAATGGAAGCTTGTAATAGTAAGACCTATCTGACCAATGAGAGGGAAAAGAGTAGATGTCAATGAGTTCAACTTTAGAACACACCCCATGTCATTTGAGTGAGAAAGAATAAGTCTGGGGGTGTGCATCTCTTGGACGAAGTAAGAAAATGTTTGACTACTATGGATTTGATGTTGAGCTAGTCATGATCTCAAGTTATGCATGTAACAGGTGGAGACTGATTTGATTCTGCACTGTTGAAGTTGTTCATTTTGTTTAATACTAAATTCCAATCCTGAGACATGGCAGGTCATCAAACCATATTTTATGTGGAATTAAGTTACAGTTTTGTTGAGGACAAACAAAAGTTCAAGTTTGGGGGAGTTGATAAGTGCGTTTTACATACTTAGTTTAAGCCACAAATGTGGATAATTGTTAATAAATATGTGGAATATAACTTAATTCGACAAAACTTATTTTATGCAGGACAACAATGATGAATATGACAAAAGTTAAGAGAAAGATGACTAAAATGCAAGAAAACCAAAGTTCAGGGACCAATGTGCAAATAATCGTAAGATGACTTGGAAGAGAAATTGAAAATGTGAAGATGTCAAGGATAAATTGAGCATTGGAATGACACATTGGAGGAAGAAGACGTGGGAAAAGAAGTCAAGATTGGCAAAACTAAATTTGAGGACCAAAATAGAGGGCCAACTTGCTCTACTATGCGGTCACATAGTATAAAAGTTTGACGAGAATCCTAGTTTCCTTTTTCGAATCAAATACCTATGGAAACAAATCTTGGGATGGTATTTAAACCCGAGAACCGTCCAAAAGGAGGGGGGAAGATTGAACAAGGGTTTGAAGTAAGAAAAAGAGGCACAAGAGAGGAGAACAACATCACGACGCGAAGATTTAATTCAAGAATCAATTGGTGATGTCGTTCTTCATAGATTTTTCTGATTTTCTTTGTTCTACCATGCTAGGCTAAACTAATTATGTTCTAGGGTTAGATGAACTATGTAATATGATTTTACATTCTTAGTTTTACATTCTTGACAATCAAAACACGTTTTGGGATATTTGAATGATTTATATGAGTTTTTTTTCCTCCATAATTATTGTATACGTAATTGTGTGAGTTTGGTGGCTTGTTTCATGCATTCGAAAGAGGGGGAATATGTTCGACATGATATAAATCATCATAGGGTCCGATAAGGAATAGAAATATACCGATATGCCTTATGTGAATCGTTAATTATTCATAAATTCTTATATGTTTGCATCCCTCTAGAGATATAGTCGGGGTGACATATTGGAATATGTTTTAGTTTATTCGAAAGAGACTGTTAAATAATTTAGGAGCATTGATTCTTCAATATTTCAATAGTGTGTCAAGGTGTAGAACTAGGTTTAGAGAAGAAAATTATATAGGGATTCGTGATCCTAGTACATGTAAGTGTTATGCCCTAGGTCCAATCAACTTTGGACATAAGCACTTTTATGTATATAACCGATGCATATTTATGGCAAGATCTATTATTTGATTAAATTAATATTCTATCAATTAAATAAAAGAATACGTAGAATCAAGTTTTGATGATTTGTTAATAACAAGGAGTTGTGATTGTGAGATACAAAT
>CAIGRF010329825.1:0-14036 GCA_903798235.1 Fraxinus ornus | reverse complement strand
TATGAGTTTTGAGAAGGATCAAAATGTTGAAAAGTGCTGAGGATGCTTTCACACAGTTGAAGAATGGGGAATCGACAGTATGGGGGAAGAAATGCGGGAAAATGGAATATATAGTGGGGGGATGAGGGAACAATTTACAAGTTTTCTGGAAAAATTGGAGGGAAGGGTTGAAATTTTGGGAGGGATATTTTGAAAGTCTCTGTTTTTTCTAAAAAAATAAAATTTGAAGGTTAACATTGAGTTAGTTCACGAAGAAATTATTCGGTGCACAAAAAAATTGTATTTATTGATGGTTAAGGTATGATATTAGTAAAAATAATGTTAGATTATAATTAGTTCAAACTCAACGTCAAGAAAGAAAGAAAAAAAAAACTTATTCGAAAATTGAAAAACGTGTTTTGCTCGTTCGATCTATTGTGCTCAAGATTGATCTAAAATAATTCGAAAAACGGATAAGACAATTTCGAGCTTAATTAGATATAGATTCAGGTTCCTTGAAGATCATTCGCATTGCAATCAATTAATTAGAATGAATATGATGAGATCTAGCAAAGTGGACAATCGAAAATTTACGGGACTAAATCTTAAACTTTCGAATCTTGATTCAAATCAAGACGCTATGAATTGAGAATGATGAGGGGAAAGCTTAAAAGAATCTGAGGAAAATGCCAATTCCTAACTCCTCAAGCCTCGATGAAACATCTCGTTCAAGTTCAATTCCCAACTCTTCAAGCCTCTAGTGAACATTTATATCGAACTATTTTTTATTACCCCTAAGCTATAACTACACACCAAATTACATTTTTTTTAATGTGAGCTGTTTTTACGAATGAATAAACGAGAACATTCAATTATCTACATAATTGATGAAGATTAAAAGCCGTAAACTGAATTACAATTTTTTTTATTCAAAATCGAAAAACGTGCTTCACATCTAAATTGACCTAAACTTCCCCAAACATGGATAAGGTGATTTTGAGCTTAATTAGATTTGATTTGGGGCACTCAAATATCATTTGGATTGCAATCAATAATCGGAAGAAGTGTTCAAGGAATTGGATGAAATTCATGAGTTTATGGAGGCAAATTTTACATTTGGAAATTTTGGGGACTAAATCATGAACTTTTTAAACTTGTGTCGGATCAAGACGTTATGAACTGGAAATGGCGAGGAGAAAATTATTTGAGAGTTCAAGGAAAATGACATATTTGAAGAATAGTTAAGTATGACAAAATCCACTTGAAGTGTATTGAACGAACCACATGTTAAGAGTTTGAAGAATATTATAAAAGACTTGAAGGTTGGTAGTATCCAGTTCTTAAAATCAATAGTTGAGAGTTGACTTTTTCTTTTAGGTAATGCCGGCAATCTAATTAAATTAGATATCTCAATAAATGTAAGAAAATTGTCTATGTTCCTATGGCAAAATTTATAAATTATTTAAAAATGATCAATCTTTATTTTTAATTACACACTTCAATGACCACAACACCTACTTATATACCACTCATTTTTATTTATTTATAAATTTAATCGTTTATAAATCCTTCTCAAATGTGAAGCTAATTAAGCTATGTTTGACAAATGTGGACAATATAGGCCAATAATTTAGTGGATTATGATTTTTTTTTTTTAAATAACTTTTTTGATCTATTTTTAAATAACTAATATATACATAAACACAAGTGGTCCACCTCGTATAAAAATGGACAAGCTGTGGCAGGTTCCACCATGTAAATGAGCCTAATGTGTTTGACACATACACCAAATTTTCCATAGCACCCTTCTCTTCTGGTTTGATCTCATCCTTTGATGCTTTCGTTAATGCCTCTTTTCTAATACTTTTGATGCCTTCAGTGTGCAAAATATTAAACTGCTGCTCTCTATCGCACTAGGAACATTAAAATCCCTTCAGGACTATCCATTTAAATCTAGTTAGACCAATTGTGAATCAACTTCAATCGTTTACCCTTTCCTCCCATTAAACCAGAAAACCAGCAGCATATGCAAAAAGGAAATATGAAAGGACGCATCAATCATCACTAGGCTCAACCGAGATCATTACAACTATATTCATTTTCTGCCTAACTGCATCAATCTTGTTAGACCTCTCTATTCAACTCAAACTCATATCCTTGCTGATATCGATTTTGCAAAGTACCAACAGTATTATAAAATTTCATTACATTTGCACAGTAAGTTAAAATAAATCCAAGAACTTAATATTCTCATTCCTGTTAATTTTCGCAACAATTCAATTAGTACTTAGTAGTGCCTAGAACATTCACCAAAGTTCATTAAAAAGTCCTAATAACAAAAGCTACTAGACGAATGCCACAGGCAGCAGATGCATAATGAACTTCCTGTGATCCTCTTAAACTAAAGTATGGCAGTGAAAATGGCAACCCAAGAAATTCAGCTACTAAAATAAGCAAATTCCTTTCTTAATACATACTAATTAGGCTACTTAAACAAACTTCACTGTATCAACAAATAATATAACTTCCTCACTAATTTTGGGTGAAGGTGCACCCACACATCTAACCTCTATCTGACTACTTCACACAGAAAAACACCTACATGTAGTTTCTGGAATTTAGGACCAATAACATAGAAATAAAAGTAAAGCAATAAAATTAAAACTTCCAAGGCAAACGAGGTCTCAAATACAATACAATATTGTCCATACAATAGTTAGGGGGGTCCAACATAACAAATTGTGTCCAACATTATGTCCGGGCTGCACTCAATACTTTCAGATTGAAAGGAAACAAAAAGAAATAGATACAGAAATCCTTCCAAATACAGATTACAAGCGGCAACACTCGGGTCTGGTTAGGAGACTGAGGAGATTATTGACATGGTTCATGTCAAATGCCTCTTGTGCACATTCAATAGAAGTTGAGTTGGCATACACCACTACTGCGTCTCTTGAACCAAAACAACACCTAGCTTCTTCTCCAACATGGCCATTATTCCCTTTTCCATAAACATGTATCAACAATTTCCTACATTCAGCCAACGAAAAATATGAAGGTATGCCAAGAACAATAAAAACATAGGGATTCAACCAAAGAGTAATAACACACCAGAATTTAAACAATTCAATTCAGAGACTATGTAAGTCTCAATCTTCACATTCCTAGTGACCTTTACCAGCATTAATAGCAATGTACAGCTCATAATTTTAAGGAAATCACTATTCTGATATGCAAAGACTTGGACACAGTGCTATCTGATTTCATGCTCTAAATTATTTTGTACAATTATGAAGTGAAAAGAAGCATATGCAAGGTAAGCACAGAAGCAATCATTGATCAAAATGTGCCATTCAGCTCGAAGAAAAAATTTAAGCAAGAAATCACCTAGCTTCTTGTCCAGCCTGGCCATGATTCCCTTTTCCATAAACAAGTCAAATATTTCATACATTCAGCCAACGAAAATAGTAAAGATGTGACAAGAATCTGAAGTGTGAACATGAACTCAAACTAACAAGAATAAGAATAGTACAATTTTCTCCTTCACTAGAACTTGTTGGGAAACCATCACTACTGTCAATGTCCTCCAGTTGTGTATTTTCTTCTACATCATGCCTTTCAGAATCTACATCAAAGATCCTAGATTCAGCAACATCCACTTCATCGGCCCCAATATAAGTACGAACTAAATTTTGGCTATCAAATTCTGAATTGATTTGAACAGGTTTCTGGGTAGATGGTGGTTGATCCTCTTGGAATGCAAGTTCCACCTACACATTACACTCTTCATTCTTTGATATGATTCCTTGTATGTTAGGAACATTTCTTGCTTTTGTAATCACAACCGTCCACCAATCAAGTCTATCTCTAGCCTTCATTGGAAAATATATGTAATATACTTGTTGAGCTTGTTAAGCAAGTATAAACACATCATTTGTTTGTAATTTGTTCTTATGATTAAGCTCGACAAGACCGAATCGTCGATGGACTCTAACTCCACCATTGATGTCAAACCAATCACACTTGAATAAGGTTACCTTGTTTCCAACATATCCTAAATAATCCAATTCCAATATTTCAGTTAACATACCATAGTAGACACGCTCATAGTCATTATGACAACTTCCTAGTACTGACATACCACTATTCATTGTTGTTTTGTGGGAACCATAATCTAAAGTGTGAAACTTAAAACCATTGACAAAATATCCATTATAACAATTAACTCTACGTGAGGGACCCAAAGCTAAAGCCTTTATGCGATTATCAACTTTATTATGATCGTCCAAAACTTGAAAAAAAAAAATGCATTATAATTCATTTTAGAAAATACTTTTTCGAGTTAATTGAGAGATTACTTGCGAAATCACTTATATATTCCCTTAACCAACACGAAAAATGTTCTTCCCGTAAACCATCAAATTGTGAATCAGACATTTGGGGATGCAACATTCTCATCTGTTTATCAAACACCCTACATGTACCATGAGAAAGTATAAATGCAGCTAAGCAAGAATATGTAGGTCAATATATATTACAAATGTAATTATAACAAACTACGTAATAAGAGGGGTTACTTCCTCACAATTTAAGAGCACATATGTCGATGCTACTCTAAATTCCTCATTTGTCATTAATCTGCTATTATGACGTTGAATGCCAAAGGGTCGTCCAGGGTGGGTAAAAATTGATAGTCTCCCTTGGGGATCAATAAGACCTCCATCATCATTTCTCAACACACGAAACAATCTTGTTGGAATATTTTGATCAAAATACAGAGAGCAAAAAGTTGATATTTCCTCTACTAAGTATGCCTCCACAATAGATGCTTCAACATGAGCCCGATTTTTCACTTTCTTTTTTAGGTGGTGAAGGAACCTGTGATACACGAAATCAATATTGTTAAGACTATAGAAGGTAAATTAAATATTGAAGCATGCGCTACCTCTCAAAATGATACATCCAATGATAGTGCACATGACCTCCAACCTTTGCTACATATGCTAATTGAACAGGTAAATGTTCCATTGAATCAAAAAATCCCGGTGGAAAAATCTTTTCAAGCTTGCATAGTGTCATAACAACGTTTTGTTCCAATTGCCCTCAAAATAGTAGAGCATATATCCCTAAAAAAATGGCTAAGTTCAGTTAAAACTTCCCAAATTGCTTTGGGCAACAAGTCTTTAAATACAATCAGCAGCAATCTTTGCATAAAAATATGATAATCATGGCTTTTCATTCCATAGAACTCAAAATCACCCTTAACACAACGTGAAATGTTTGATGCATAACCGTCAAGCATTCTTAAATTCTTAATCCAATTGCATACTTCTCATTTTTGTACATTAGTTAAGCTATAGGAGGCCTTTGGCATGAATAGTTTTGCTTTTTCATCTACATATATATGAAGCTCTGGACGATTACAATAAAGCTCCAACTCCTTCCTTGCCTTGAAGTTATCTTTAGTTTTTCCTTTTATATCCATAACTGTGTTGAATATATTTTCGAATACATTCTTTTCAATATGCATCACATCTAAATTGTACCTTATGAGATTTTTATCCCAGTAAGGCAACTCCCAAAAAATGCTTCTTTTTACCCAATTATGGCTATGACCAAAACCTTCGATTTCTTTTCTTTTATCAGCTTTGCCACTTGCAATGTTTGGAAAGTTCTCCACTATACTTCGCAACTCTTCACCGGTTAGCCTATGTTGTGCCATATTTTTCTCAACTCTACCTTTGTAAAACTTGTCTCTTTGTTTTCAAATGCATGGTCGGGTAGTATGAATTGACGGTGACAATCAAAAAAAGATGTTTTCCCTCCATTTTTAAGCCTGAAAGATTTAGTTTGATCCATACAGTATGGACAAGACTTTAGACCGTATGTACTCCATCCAGATAACATGCCATATCCCAGGAAATCACTAATAGTCCACATCAATGTTCCTTTCAACTGAAAATTCTGCTTCGTTCATATGTCATATGTTTCAGCACTTTCATTCTAAAGCATTTTTAGTTCATCAATGAGAGGACGCAAATAAACATCAAGGTTTTTCCCTAGACTCTTCGGTCTAGGGATAACCATACTCAATAACAAGTTATCTTGTTGTATGCACATCCATGGAGGAAGATTGTACACAGTAATGATTACTGGCCAACACGTGTATTGTACATTTGACATGCTAAAGGGGTTGAACCCATCCGTACATAAATCAAGGCGCACACTACGTGGTTCAAGGGGAAAATGAGGAAAATTTCTATCAAAGTGCTTCCTTGCCTCACTGGGTACGGGGTGTGACATTTCATTATCAATTAATTGATTTTTCGAATGCCATAATATGTACTCTGCAGTATGCCTCGACATATACAATCTTTGAATCCTAAAGTACCTTCTGAGGTACCCTATGTTCAGATCGAGACATCTTCTCTTTGTATCGTGGACTAAAACACGTAGGACACTGAGTCATGCTATCGTTTTCTTTGTAGTATAACATGCAATCATTCACATAAGTGTGGAACTTCATAACATCAAGGCTAAGATTGGATAACATTTTCTTTGTCTTATAGAACATAGCTTCTAACCGGTCGCCCTCTGACATGATTTCCTTAAAGATAGACAACATATGATCATAACACGTTGTAGGCATATTAAACTCAGACTTCAGATTCAAGAGTCGTGCCATAGTAGAAAGGGTTGTGTGCTTAGTACAACCAGGCCACACAGGTTGGTTAGCTTCTTCCAAAGGTTTAAAGAAATTTGCAGCATTTTGATTTGGGGTCTGGTCCTCATTAGCACAAACATTAGGATTAATGTAATTATGGTACATTTCAGGGCCCATCGCATCTATCACCATTTCTTCATAGCTATCAATAGTTGTAGCTTGTGCAGTTGAGGACTCTGCCAAATTTGGACCATTGAAACTGAATGGTTCTCCATGTGCGTTCCACTATGTATAACCCCAATGGACATTTGATCATATCTCCATCTCTTGTTCGAGACATGGCAAATTCAATTAACTCTTCAACACCTTCAATGAATCTGTTCGAAAGAAATCCTTCATATGACCGATTCAACATCCAACTGCGGTCTTATGCCATAATGTTCAACAACAATTCATAAAATTTTAGATCGTGTTCTTCATGAATTATTGCATGGTTCGAATGTTAAACCTACAAAATGAATCCAATTAATTCCCTTACTAGAACTAAATGATTGAAAATACCAAAATGAGAATATAAATATATCCAGAGTTGTTGGATATTGGCAAGTAAAATGAGATGATAAAAATATAGAATATAATGGGAAAACTATTGGATTTCAACAGATTTTTCAATTCTACATGGGAAAACATGGTAGCAGTAAAAAGACATCTTGGATTATGCATGAATTTAGAGTGATTGATCATCTGCCCCAGCAATGCGGTGTTGAAGGTTGAACAAAGTTGGACGATTGG
Source organism: Fraxinus ornus (assembly GCA_903798235.1). Taxonomy (NCBI): domain Eukaryota; kingdom Viridiplantae; phylum Streptophyta; class Magnoliopsida; order Lamiales; family Oleaceae; genus Fraxinus; species Fraxinus ornus. The sequence continues at coordinate 6,601 of CAIGRF010329825.1, read as the reverse complement.
GTTTTGTGTAAGATCTGGAACAACGTGAGAGGCTATTATTATGAGAATGATGATATCTATACATCAGCTGGAATGTCAAAAATAGGCTTCAGCTCAAGAAGAAAATGAGACTTGAGCTTGCCAAGAAAGTCGTACAACTTGCGGAAGAAGAAACTGATTAGCACACGAACTTTTTGTTCTTATTTTACTGTTTTAGTTATCTTTTGTTACTGGGAAGCAAGCTCTAGTAGCTTGTAGTGTAGAGACAATTCATTCGCCAAGTCCCATGATATAAAGCAGTCACTTGGACAACTGAAGATGGAATTGAGAAGCCTATGAATCAACATTGTGATAATAAGAAACGTTGACGTGGTTCATAATCTTGTTCAAAATGATAAGACTAAATGTGTTGAAATAGCTCATCATTTTATCAAATAAATATTTAAAAATGATTCATTTGATTACAGTTTGTTCAATCACAAAAGCAACTGGTAGCAATACTTACTAACGGGCTTTAAAAAACAACCATTTGAAGTTCTAACACGCATATCAAACGTCTTTGATCTGGCTAGAGGGGAATGCGGAAAAAAATATACCACTAGCCACTGAATAATGCAGTTAACTTGTTACAATACAACAAAGATTCTTATTTTTTTTATGTCCAAAAGTACATATCTCGATATTTAGTAAATATCACTGTACTGATTCTTTCTTTTGTTGAATATTGAGGGAATCCTTAAACATGGACATATGATTAATGGCACGACAATTGTAATATAACTTGCAACTATCAATTCTGGCTCTGGTTTAGAATTTCCAAATGCAACCAGCACACATCCATAATCAAAAAAAGTCAACTAATCAACTCAAATGGTGAATTGGGTACAAAATCGTAGGATATTAAGCTTCCATCAAAAGAATTGATTATCATTTGCCAATGTCAAGTCCAACCGAAACTAAAACAGATTGACATATATCAATAAAGCCCATATCATCAGTTGAGTGGACCGTACTGTCTTCAATTATATGAATATGTTGGTCAGATGTATTGAAATTCCCAATACAACTTTTTGGAAAATAGCAAAAATGGTAGCAATAAAAATGATGGAGAAGAAAAAAAAAATCTAAGAGTTAAATCTTACACAGCCTACCTCGGAGCAATGAAGAAGAAGATTTCCAATAGTTGATGCTATATGAATCAATTGACGGTTGGTGTGGGCGATGTCTTGTATTTCGAGACAGAGACGATCCGGGATAAGATGAGCGAGAGAGTGGAAAAGAAGGGATGAATGTATTAATCAATTGATAGCTTTCGTCGGCGATGCCCTTTATTTTAATGGCCGGACGATAACGTAGAACGAGAGAGGGGATGAGATGAGCGAAAGAGGGGAAGGGGGGGCGTTAAGATGAGCGAGAGAGGGGAAGAGAAGAGGAGACGAGTCTAGGTTTTGCAATATTTGTTTTTCATTTATTTTTAATTCTAAATCATTTACTAATAAAACAAGGTGTAGGGAATATTTTACAATTATATAAATTAATATGAATATAATACAAACAGATATTTAGTGTATTAACAACAAATAAATCTGTAGGTAAATATCAATTAATGTTTCATTTTTTTTTTTTACAATTTTACAATCAACAATTAGTACGTCACAATTGTCATAGGTGATTTTTTATATTTATTTTTAAAAAAAATTACCAATGGATTAAAAACGAAATCTTAATGACGGCTATATTTTGTCGGTAATTTCGTTGCCACCACATTTATTTTATAGTTATACATTTTTTATAACATTTCGTTGGAAAATCGTTGGTAATCCGTTACTAATAGCAATGGATGGCTTCCGTTGGTAAAAACCCGTCTCTAAAGCCTCCATTTCTAGTAGTGTCTTGGATAATATTTATTTCACACAAGATTTATATTTTTTTAAAATAAGGAGTGGCATATCATGTTACTTTTTGTTCTATGTCACTTTTAGAACAAAAAGTGACGGACACTTTATTGTTTATTAAATATTAACAATAATTAAAATTATTAATCTATTTTCTTGATTTTGAGCCTTGGCCTAATTTCCTCTATTCAGTTTAGAGGAAATTTCTTATGCTACTTTACGTTGGATTTTGTGACCCAAATTCGGTTTAAATTGGGTCTAAGATTTCGCGTTTTGGAGTATTGGGCTTGAAGATGTCAAAATAGGGTTCAAGAAGGAAAAAAAATGAATTGACAGCGTTGGATGGACGCTCGACTCCCGCTCAAGCGAGAGGAGGAAAATTGGAACAGCGTGTCTGTCGTCTATCTGTCACTGAGCCTTCGCTCGAGCGACATGCTCTAGCCCGCTTATCGCTCAAGCGTCGTTCGAGCGACGGGCCGCAGATTTATTTCCTTATTTTTTGATTTTACGCGATTTTTGACCTAATTTCCATATTTAGATTTATTCTATGGTTTGGACATGTCTCCTATAAATAGTAGACTCTTCATTCAGTTTATTAGACCTTAAGTTGCAGAAGTTGTAATTTTTCTCTTTATTGGTTGTTAATAAAATATTCGGTTCCTCTGCCAATTTCATCTCCTTGTTTACTTTCTTTCAATCTTGTTATTGTTTGTGCGATTTATAATTCATATCGCGCCATATCACCTCCTGAAATTCCTAGCAAGTGGTATCAGAGTCAAGATTCAGCAATTCCGTAGAGCAATGATTTGATTTGTTCGAGGTTTTTATTATCGATGGCTACCATGAAGTATGATATTCTGCTATTTGATTGTAGTATAAGATTTTCTTTGTAGCAAGTGAAGATGAGAGCTATATTGGCGCATATGAATTTGGATGATACTTTGTTCGAATTTGATAAGTTGTCCACAACTTGGATAACATAGGAGAAGGATCGCAAAGCACTTTCGCAGATTCTTCTTCATCTATCTAACAACATTCTTCAGGACGTTTTGAAGGAGAAGACATCAGCTGCATTATGGTTGAAACTTGAGCAATTGTGCATGACCAAAAGTCTGACCAGCAGATTGCATCTGAAGTAGAGGTTTTATTCTCATCACATTGCAGAAGGTAGATCACCGAAAGATCATATGGCCGTGTTTAAGGAGATTGTCGCTAATCTGGATACGTTAGAGGTAAAATATGATGAAGAGGACTTGGCCTTAATTCTGTTGTGCTCGTTGTCTGGTTCGTTTTTGTCGTTTAGAAATACGATTCTATACTGTCGTGACACACTCACCATTGAAGACGTGTATGATGCCTTGTTCTCAAAGGAAAAGATGAAGCATCTAGTTGGAGATGATAAAGCTCTTGTGGTTTGTGGTGATTCGCGAAGACGCAAATCGAGGGTGGATTTCAACAATAGGGTTTGTTATTACTACAAGAGGAAGGACACAACAAAAGAAATTGCGAGAAGTTGCAGGGTAAAGGTAATTCAGCTGCAAATCGTGGGAAGCAATTAGAGACTTCAGGTGAAGCAGACATCGCAGAGAACTTTGTAAGTGATGGAGATCTTTTGACTATTTCTGACATGGAATCAAAGCCTAACGAGGAGCGAATTTTAGATACAGCTTGTGTGTTTCATATGAGTCCCAATCAGGATTTGTTTTAATCATACGAAACGGTGACGCAAGGTGCTGTTGTTAATTATGGGAATTATGGAATGAAAAAAATCATGTTTAAATTATGGAATGAAAAAAAAAATCATGTTTTCAATTTTGCTTTCCCCGAAACTTTTCATTTTTCAAAATATTTTAATATAAAATAATGGATCACAATTCTTCCCTTTTCAATATCTGCTAGAGCTGGACATGGGTCGGTTCAGTCCGATTTTGAAGAGAACCGAACAACCGTCGGGTCCAAATATAATTATGGAACCGTTCGGGTTCGGTTCCGTTCAGTTCGATTCGGTTCTGTTCGGTTCCATACCATAATTAAATTTTTTAACATTTACAACAACAATATATAAATACATCTAATGATATTTTTATTCGTAACTTTTACAAATTAACGTAGCCCAATTTAAAAATATATAAATAACAAGATGTCTAATAAAATTAATTCAATGAATACAAATACCAAAAAGTAGATACTAATATTAAAATATTGATGATTCATACCAAAAAGTAGATACTAATATTGGGTAGTTTGGGCTAACAAAAAATAAATTTAAGGATAAGGCCCAAAATCAAATGTTGGGCTAACAAAGTTACAAAAAAATTAATTTGGCTGGATTAATTTGCTAATTTGTTTAAAATAATTAAAATAATTTAATTAATTCAATATAAAAAACTAAGAAAATTATTTAGATTTGGTTCTTATTCGATTCTTTGGTTCTTGGTCTAGAATCGAGAACCGACCAAAACCCATTGGTTCTCAATTCGGATACCCGCTCGGGTATTTAACTTATGAAGAACCGCTCGGTTCGGGACTTATGTCCAACCCTAATTTCTGCATTCGGGTCACATTCTTCCTGAAGGAGGAAATGAACGAATTCATCCATTTGGATTAGTGCTTCTAATTTTCAAAAAGTTGGGGACCAGCTTGTCGTCAAAAGAAAGATTGAATACGAAAATGCAAATGAACTTGAAGATCGACAGCATTTGCTCTAATTCACCCTATGCACATAATGTTTTGTACAATATCCATATATAATACTTGTAACTTTTTCAATTGATTTACCAATTTCAAATTTAAATACCCATTTAGAAATCAAAATGTGTTCCATCATCAACCTTATTTCTCATAGAGGGCTAAACTAATGTTTGGCTTGTTCTCCCTCAACTGTGAGATAAAAGTTTCAGAATTTTTTAAATCAATATTGTTAGAATTTAGGTATGATTCAAATTTTTTGTTAAAGATAATTGAGAATTCTAATTAAAGTGCACATTAATTATAATCTTAATCGGAATGCAATTATAAAATCTTATTCAAGTTTTCTTAGGAGATTCTAATTAAAACTTTACTTAGAAGTTCATTGAGAGTGAGAATTTGTGTTGGACTTGTAAAACTTTGAAATAAAGAAAAACATCATTGGAAGAAGCTTAAGTCGGAGACGGGCCTAGTGTAAATAAAATGGCCACTGTCGGCACCCAAAGAGTGGCACTGCAGCGCCACCTATTCTATCATCTTCGTTGTTTTGGTCTTCTTTTCCGTTTTGGACTCCATTTTTTGACATTCCACTTTATCTACAACTCTACTATAAGGGTTTTGACATTCCCTATATATAGTTGATGCAGTACGACACGTTCTAGATCTGAATAAAAATCTTATCTCCTTAAGTATTCTTGATTCAAAAGAGTACATATACAATGTTGAAGGTGGAGTTCTGAAAATTATCAAAAGAGCTTATGTTGTGCTGATGAGACATAGGAAATCTCATTTATATCTCTTGCATGGTAATACAAAATTTTCGAGTAATCATCATATTTTAAAAACTCGGGTGGATTTAAAGTTGGCTTCTATACCGTTGTTGTCTAATTTGAGGTCTTCGTTTAAAAATACATCTCAGTTAAATTTTGAAGATATGGTTAAATCTGTCTTGCTACCATTATCGACGGTGTCATCGTATTCAATTGCTATAAATAGACCCATTTTTTGCCATAAGATTCTACATGGGTACAATTCTGCTGATTTTGTTGATGGTTTGAATACGGTTAAGGGTGTTGATTCTAACCAAAATCATTCGTTTGATGCATTCAATTGTGATTCTATCATAGGGCTTGTTTCAGCTTTATTTGGTGGTCATTAGATCAGTTTTGCCCCTAATTGGGATAGCAGAGGTAGAGAATATTTTCAGTTGAAATTGTTGATGGAAAAGTACGTTTGTGTTTTTCATTGAATAATTCAAGTTTATTCCTTGCAGTGGAATTCGTCTCCAGGTGGAGAATTTTTAAGTTTTGTTCATTGCATCGGAATTCGTGTCAAGGTGAAAATTATTTGAATTTGGGTGTAATCCGAATTCTTTGTTGAGAATAATTGGGAATTCTAATTAAATTTCACATTAATTAGAATTTTATTTGGAATGCAATTGTGAAATCTTATTCAAATCTTGTTGAGAAATTCTAATTGAAGTTCTACTTGTAAGCCCATTGGGAGTGTGAATTTGTGTTGGTCTTGAAGAAGACTGTGGAATGAAAAATATATCGTTGGAAGGAGTTTGGGTCAGAGACGAGACGCCTAGGCGCCGACGACTGTAAACAAAACAACAAGGCCAGCGCAGCTGCTCGGCAATGGCGTTGCGGCACCACCTGTTATGCCATATTCACCGTTTTAGTCTCCTTTTCCATTTTGAACTCTATATTGGACATTCTACTTCATTTACAACTCTACTATAAAGATTTGGATGTCCCATATTTATTTCCTATATATAGTTGGCTTGTCATTGTACTTTAAAATTAGAAGTTAGAAATATTGTAAACACACAATCTTTGTATTCTTTCTCTATATGATAATAAAATCTCAATTCTCTGCAAATTATATTGTTTTTGTATTCTTGTGATCAATTACTTTATATTGTAACTTAATCTTTTATTTTTTCACAACAAACTGGTGTTAATGTAGGAAAAATAGTTTCAATATCGAATATTGGATTTATACTTGGATACCGGATTTACACACTAAATCGGATT
>CAIGRF010329818.1:0-46185 GCA_903798235.1 Fraxinus ornus | reverse complement strand
ATGATTTTATAAAAAAAATAAAAAAATAAAAAAGATAAAAAAATAAAATAAAGGGAAGAAGGTGTTGTCAGAAAGCCTTGCCTTTTTGGCAAGGCAAAGTGCATAACTTCTCCTGCGCGTGGCGCGCAGGAGAACAGGATTGTAAACAATGTATTCATTACTTGGATATTCAATTTTGAACACTACATTGGTGTATAATTTGCAAAATATGAAACAACTAAGGAAATTTGGATCATTTGTCATGATTGTTTACACAGTCTAATTTTGTAACAAAATATCTATTGGAATATGGTACTCGGGCACTAGAGTAGAAAAATATGAAGAATATTATTTTGCAATGCCTAGCCTTCGGGATCCACTTCCTTCAATTGATTCTATTGTTAGTGAATTTTGGCAGAGGAAATATGTTTGAAGTCTTATTTAGGAAATGTTGTGGGGTCCGCCACATATAGGGTGGATAAAACCAATTTCGGTACAAATGGTAGCAAATATTGGAGGAAGAGAAAATCAATTTTGCTTCTTCTAGCAAATAAAGATTATGGACAACCATTATTATTGATAGAAAGGTGGAGATGTTTGACAAGGAAATGAAGTAAAATTCAAATTATCTTCTTCCAACCAATGAAGAAAAAATTATATCCAACAACAGTGAAGATATGTGTTGGAGTGGATAATTTGCCTAATTAAGTTCACTAAAATATGAGAACTTAGCTGCAATTATAGGGAAAAATGGCAAGCATCAGCTGCATAAAATCAAGGAAGAAAAACTCAGATTTGCCATTTCTTTATCAAGTCAAAACTTTTGAATATTTTAACTAGATTTGTAGGCTGTTAACTGTCAATGTTTTCTTATAAATATGGTGGGAGTTTTCATACTTAAGTGGCAATTTTGGAGAGCATCTACTAGAGATATTAGAGAGAAAATTGTGAGAGAACTATACTTTGTGTAGAAAGAAAAATAGAGAGAGTGAGTGACTCCAGTTAGTTCTTGATGTTATTGTGAGTCTTATAACTCCATTATTTGATATATAGTGGAAGTTGAAATGGACTACAGTCCCATGATTTTTTTTTTGATTTTTTTTTTTTTACATTAAAAGATTTTTACTCATTAAAATCAGTATTTTTCTTATCGATTTACTTTCATATCTTTGACTTTGTCAACATCTCAGAGCCAGGTTCTAGATTAAGTTCTTGTGAATCAAAATGGATGAAAACTCAATTGGGATGATCAAATTTATTTTCTCAAATTATTCTATTTGGATGCATAAAATGCCGAATTTACTTTATTGCAAAGACCTGTTTCGACCAATCAAAGACACAACAACGACAGAAAAGATTGCCAATGAAAAATGGGAGATATAGCATATGATACAGTGGGTCAATCACAATATTTTTCATCATATCATTGAAGAAACCAAAGCAGATGCCATCTCGAAAAAGTTGAAGGCTATATATGAGAAGAACGCATCCATGATAATTAGAAGGCTAGTGACGAAGTATATATAGGGAAAGGCTACTATGACTGAACATATATATTCCAAGTCAATCAATTGACTACCGTGAAGACAAAGGCGGACCCAGAGTTGAAATTCAGTCCGGATGGACATTGACCGATCAACGTCGACAATCAGATATCGTAAGAGCGAGGTCGTTTATTATTATTTAAAACTTAATATATATTATTACGTCAACAATAATATCAAACTCAGCAAGTGTCATAATGGTAAGGATTCCAATAATCTTTAAGGATAGTCACAAATTCGACTCCTCCCTCCCTATTGCCATTAATTTTGGTAAATATTGTAAAATGGTGAAAATTGGAGAACTAAAAATATATGAATTGCAAGCTAAGGAATCGAACCATAGACATCTCATATAAGAATTGCAAGCCCTAACCAACTCAACTGAAGAAGCAGTTTGAAAATTAAATGAAATAACAGTCATATAAGCTAAAAAGTTTATCTATTGTAAAAAAAACGGGTCCAGCACGAGCGGTTGGGGGCTCATCGGCGGATCTACCCCTGCATGAAGATGATGCTTGAAGATGAGATGTAGGCATTATTATTACTTATCTCGTTGCCAAATACTAGGATACACTAGTGATATCAGTGAGCAATTTGACACCAGACGAAAAGCTAACCATGGACATGGTTGAAGATAGTCTCCTCAATGAAGAAGCCAGAAGAAAAGAAAGAGGATAATCTTCTTCTGAAGCTCTTGTTACTGAAGAACATGACTGGCATAAGAGAAGCATAAGTAGAACGCTTCCACCAGTGGCGGATCTAGGATTGGAGGCCAGCTTGAACGGCCATTGACTGTTGACCATTGAACATTGACCGTCAACACGATTGTCGTAATAACGAGGTCGTTTATTAATACTTAATTAAATAATATTAAAAATTCTTCAATCTATATGTAAATACACTAAAAACAGTGGCGGGACTAGATGCACCACTAGAAGAATTAAGCTGTAACTTTTGTTTCGATTGAAAAAATCATTCCGTAATTTGTATGAAAATTAAATGCAACTCATAGATTAAATGTAAATTAAAATTAATTTTAAAATATCATCAAATTTCATTTTCAACACCAATTTATCAGTTATCACATATTAACAAATTCCTCAATTTGTCATCTATCACATATATCACGTCTTACAAATTCACAACTTCCCCAATTTTCATAAATAATAAATTATCACAATTCAAATAATAAATCTCCATTCAAATGATCAATACATATAAAATATCACTTCAACTTCAAGTTCTAAAATTAAGATCGTACTATTTAAAATTTTTGAAAATGTGCGAATTCAAATGAAATGTCGTATGATAATTGATATGGCCCTGAATTTTGTTTCCTTTGCAATTCTTCATGGGGCACTTTTTTTTTAAAGCCCTACTAAAAAAAAAGGCACAAAATCTAAAAATAACATAAAAATGAGAAGGCCCAAATACATATTTATTCTTCCCTGCAAGGCTGTACTGCGTATGGATTGTAACTGCCGCATGTGAAGTCGACGAATCCAGCACAGGCGGCCGAACCCCCTCACCGGGCGCTAGATCCACCGCTAGCTTCCACAACAAAAGAGCTGTTTCTAGTGGGAAATCTAAATCTAGAAAAAATATCAGGTGTTACCACTATAACAAGCTTGGCTACAAGAAAAGTGATTGCAGAATTTACAAATGATAGCAAAACAAAAGAAAGGTAGATGAACACACTAAAATAATGAGGTTCGACCTAAACTACACTTAGAGGGGGGTGAATAGGTAATTATGTGGAATTAAAACTGAATAATTAATTAGCAACAGTAACTATTAATTATCTCTAGATGGTTAATCAAACAGTCCAATTTCTCCTATGTTGAAATACTGCAGTTACATGAAAGCAATAAACGAACACAAGGAATAATCACGGAGAAACCCCAACTGGATAAAAACTCCGGGCACTTTACCAGTCAAAAATCCACTATAAACGAATTAGAACTTAATTGTCCACCATACTCGACTACCACTAATACTTTCTGACCAACTTACTACAATTTCTATAGCTCTCATGGATTTCGTGCTCCTGCACCAGCTGCAGTTTTTAAAGCCCTCCTGAATTGCTCGCTCTTGCACGAACTCCCGACTTTACGAATTCGTCTATCTCATGTAGATCAATGAAGAACTCCGCATTCTCTAATAACTGGAACTCCAGTCACATTTCCTTGATCTTCATCACTCTGACGGATGTGTAAGAAGTAGCAATTTGGAATTTGGATTATGAATTGATCTTTTCACCTCCAAGAACAAATCATAGCACGAGGTTGAACGCTTATTTGATAAAGATGATATGGAGAGTATGCGTTTTCTCAATGTTCGACCTTTAAAAAATTGTTCAGAAGCATTCTGGTATTTATACTGTAGGTTAAGGAATGAATGAGCCGGATAAAAAGCCTTAAAAGCACGAATTGAAATTTTTTGGATAACCCTATCGCTCAAGCGAAAGTTGGGCGACAGGCGAACTACGGTGTGTTGCTCAAGTGAAGTCTTGGCAACATGCTAGCGATAATGTTTCTGTTTCTGCCGCTCGAGCGAAGTCATGGCAACAGTCTAGCAAAATTGCGGCACAATTTTTCCTTCTTTTCCATTCTCAATAATTATAACTTACTCCTTGACTTTTACAACATATTAAATATAGTACATTTTGTTCACAGACTTGCCAATTACATCCAAAACCTAACAAGCTTCCCCTTTAGCATTTTGTAACAAAACTACAAATCTAAAGCCAAGGTAGTAAAACAAAATAGATTCAAAACACCTACTACTATCAAATCAACTGTCTTGACTAACTGTGCTTTTTCTTTGTAAACCTATTTCCTAAAACAAACAACTCAATAACCAGTGTAAAAGCACATGAAACAGTAATATGAATAAACATAATTCAAACAATTGATCATTAGTTGTACCAGCTAAAAATTAGATACATTAAATCATACCAGCTAAATTAAGATGCAATATCAATGTAAACGAACATACCAAAGAAACATTGGCATTACTAAACATCAAAACTTAATTTAGCTGAAACAAAAAATTATATACTTTTTGATCAAAACTTTTTAAGTACATCAAAATATCTACTATTACTCCCCCTTTTTGTCATAAATAACAAGGGACAGAGAATTAACATACAATAACCTAAAAATGCAGTTGGCATGCATAAGTATAAACGATGGACAGTAACCCTTCCCACATACGTAACTCAAGTTAACATGGAATAAATTGTATAAGTGACTCATATGTGTAAAATATCACTAATCCGTTGGAAGTAGGACTTCAAACCCTAATTTTGTGAGAAATGACATGCTAAATATCACTGCCAATAAGTTTATTCCCCTACTTATGAAAGTCAAACCATTTAAAGCACATTAGAACCTATACAGAAAAGCTCATTTTGTATGGAAATTTTCTTTTCTTCCCCTGAATTTGAGCAAAAAAAAAAATTTCATCGTTTTTTTATTTCACATCTTTCAATATTCAAAACTCAGAATTATTTTTCTCATCTTAAGTCCATGATTTTCTTCATTAAGCGTCTAAAATAACCCCTATTAACCCAACTCAGTTGACCATAGGCACCAGATTATGAGAAACCCCACAGGCTTAGTTGCTCGAGTCAAATAGGCTTTGATGAAGAACATAAGATATTGAGCTTTTTACTACTGGGGGATAAGTTTGATGTTAGGTCTAATAAATAACGTCAATTCATGTTCGAAGTCACCTTATGAACATGTGATTGACATCCCAAATCTCACACACGCGGTAAAGTCCCACTAACAATGTCATAGTGTATGCAGTGCAGATAGTACATGAATATGCCTATACTAAGTACTCCATAAATAACATAAGTCGGCAATGGAAACTATATTACAGCTCATCGATTAAACATATGCTTAATAAAAAAAAAATCAAGTATATCGCATATTATGCTGTAAAAGAACAATTTCTCGCATTTTTATTTTCAAAGTTTTCATTTTTTTCATTTCTTATTTATTTTAAAGCATGAATGCACCAAACACACAAAACAACAACAAACATAAAAAATAAATGTAAATAAATATAAAAAATATATGAGTTTTCTACCTAGAAACTAAATAAACAAATATGATGCATACAAAAAAATTAATCTCACACAATTCTAAAGTACGAGCATGCACCAACGTACCTAATCAAAGATGTACACAACCACCAATAATCATCCTAAGAGATTCAAATCTCAGACCATCCAATAGTTTGGTAAATAAATCAGCTAATTGATTTTCTGTAGAGATGTGCTCAAGAGTTACAACACGGGTGTCTACAAGCTCTCGAATATAATGATCTCGTATATCAATATGTTTGGTTCAAGAGTGTTGAACAGGATTTTTGGAAATATTGATAACACTAGTGTTATCACAAAACACAGTCATAGTTCTCTAGTCAATTTCATAATCACTCAACATTTGCTTCATCCAAAGCAATTGAGTACATCAACTTTCTGTAGCTATATATTCAGCCTCTGCGGTAGATAAAGAGATAGAATTTTGTTTCTTACTCATCTAAGCTACAAGATTAGTACTAACATAAAAAACATCCTTCAGAAGTACTTTTTCTATCATCAGTATTTCCAGCCCAATCGGCATCGGAATAGCCAGCTAGGTCAAGATTAGAGTCCCAGTTAGTACATGATTCCATAATCTAAGGTTCCATTGATATATCTAATTATACGTCGTGTGCCGCTCAGGTAAAATTCCTTGGGATCAGCCTGAAAGCGCGCACATACCCCAACACTGAGTAAAAAGTTTCATTAATCACTGAACTTTGAACTTTGTCACGTTGTGGTCGCTCAACTTGGATATGTTTCTGATCGGTCACTAAACTTACAGAAGGTTACCTCATTCCATCACCAAAACAGCCACCCATTTGGAAGGCATCCCAGGTGGCTTAGTGGAGTTTGGCATGGCAGTGATTGCGTCATTTCTTTGGGCAAGTAAGAGTTTAATTTTCTAAAAATCCCCAATTTCCTTTAATTGAACGAATCCTATCTTCCTTCCAAACGTATTCGAACCCTAATCTCCTAACCACCGTCGCAATTGCAGACATTGAGGTAGGTTTGAGCCTAGAAATTGAGATTCGAATGAGGAAAATTGTTGGATTGTCACTGAGATTCAAACAAATCCTGTCAATCATCCCAAATCAAATTTATCCCCTGAACGAAACTTAATCTCCCCCTCCCCATCGATACTACAGAAGTTGAGGTGGAATCCGTTCGAGAAATTGAGGTCGGAAGGAGCAACAATGTTGGATTGCCACTTGAAGTAAACTGGAAATAGCTAGCTTGATTCTTACTGCATTTTCAGTTGGTTTCACTTCTTTACAAGGTTCCAATTTTCAAACATGGAGGGAGATCAAGGAGGTAAAGCCCACCCTTGATTTGAAATATAATGTGTGTGTTGTCGGTAATGAGTCTACTAACTGGTAATTCTAGTTTGTGTGATTTTACAGTTTGTATGATTTTGCATAAATATGAAGCTAATTCTAGTTTGTGTGATTTTACGTAGCTGGTAGTTAAGTTATTATAGGTTATTCATGAACTGCAGGTAATTAATCTGATTGTTTTCATTTTGTTGACAGATTACGAGGAAGACCCTGATTTCGTTCATTCCGAGGTTGACATGGCTTCTGAGGATGATGATTTTATGTACGACCGCAATATGATAGATGGCCTCGAAAATGGTCTGGACATGAATGAGCAGGAAACGACGTAGTAGTGATGAGGGTAAGGGATGTGGATGACGATGATGATGACTTGGAATATCCATCTTCTGACGAGTTATTATTGGTTTGTTCATCGGACGAAGAAGTTGGTTATCGCTTTCCATAATTTTTGGCTGAGATAGAAATGAGAAATCCACAGTTTGAGGTTGGACAACTATTTTGATCAATGGAAGAGCTTCGGATTGTAGTAAGAACCTATGGTGCTCTCAATGGTTACAACGTGAGGTTAAAGTGTAATGATAGAAAACGAGCTTAATGATTTTGCAAATCGGGGTGTAACTGGAGGATATGGGCCTCGAAGTTGAGTATGACGAAGACAGTGCAAGTGAAGTCTTACACGTCCGAGTACACATGCAGATGAAGCCAAAATAATAGACATAGCAACTATATCTTCTTGACAAATAGATACATTGAATAGTTCAAGGCAGACCTAGGATCAACAACCAACAAAATTTTTTCAACCATAGGTTCATCTGCAAACCCAGTTTAGCTATTGTCCATTACAGCAAAGAAGGCTCTACCACAGTAAACAACCATACAATAATTCCTTTTCTAATTCCATCGTACATATTAAGCAATGCCTATTAAACGAGTAGCAGTAATTTTCAAGGTATGCGGAATCACTAAGCATCAATATTACTATCTCTTTCCACACAGAAATAACATTGGCAAATTGGTCGGCACCAAAACAGAGACCAAATAAGAGAGCAATGCAGATTCAATGAAGCCATTATTCAATGATTCCAGAAACAAACCCATTATTGAAAAAACTATATGAATAACAATACAATTAACCAGAAATTGAGAAATGTTTACCTTCAACGAAATCTATATTGGCTGAACAGGTTCGTTCCAGGTGGGGCGATTTGAGTTCGAAAATGATTTAGGGCTCGTTCAACGAAAGGTTTAGGGGAATGTAGTGCAGCTTTAGGTCGTGTTTTTGGAATTGTAAGGGACCAATTTGGGCAAGTCGACATTTAGGGATCGATTTTCTACTGGATTTAGGTGGGATTTGGATAGGGAATTTCGAATTTGGGACCAACAAAGTAATTTAATTCTCCAATCATACTCATCTCAAATTTTTGCTTCATATATTTAGCAAACTCATGAGCAAGAGAATCTATAGGAGAACCAAAAATAATGTCATCGACGTAAATTTGAGCTATGGTGATGGTTTCCTCAAGATGTCTAATGAACAAAGTTCTATCTTCACCACCTCTAGAAAAAATATATTCTACGAGATATGTAATTAATATATCATACCAAGCTCTAGGAGCTTGTTTAAGACCATATAAGGCTTTGTTCAATTTATAAACATAATGTGGGAACTTAGGATCAATAAATCTTTTAGATTGTTCAACATAGGCTTCTTTCTGAAGTATTCCATTAAAGAAAACACTCTTGACATCCATTTGATATAATTTGAATCCTAAAGTGTAGGTAACAGCCAAAAGAATTCTAATGGATTCAAGTCGAGCTACCAGGGCAAATGTTTCATCAAAGTTAACTCTTTCAACCTGAGTATATCATTGGGCATCTAACCTAATCTTGTTTCTAGTTATGGTACCTTGATCATCAATTTTATTTTTAAATATCCATTTAGTACCTATAACATTGGTATTAATAGGCCTAGCAATTAAATGTCATATATTGTTTCTAACAAACTGATTTAGTTCCTCATGCATTACATTTACCCTACATTCATCACTAAGAGCATCTTCAACTTTCTTTAGCTCAATCTGAGATACATAACTAGCAAATGTCAGGTCGTTTAAAACCCTCTTACGAAATCTCATCCCTTCATCTAAATTCCTAATAATATTTAGTGTAGGATGATTAGACTTAACTCTAGACAAAGATTCCTTAGGAGGTCTAGGTCTATCATTAATTGAGGACTCCTCATTGGATGTACCTAAACTATTCGAAGTATGTAAGGTATCGGGAATAGAAATTTCTTAAGTTTCAGTAACTGTGACGAGATCTACACTCAAAGGATCTAACTATTCCCAATTTCCTCCAAACTCCCAATCACTACAATCATCATCTACCATTATATTGATAGACTCTATCACAACACGTGTATGAGAATTGTATACCCGATAGGCTCGACTATTTCTGGAGTATCCTAGGAAAACTCCTTCATCACTCTTGGAATCACACTTGCCCAAGTTCTCCCTATCTCTAAGAATATAGCACTTGTTGCCAAGTATACGGAAGTACTTGACAGTAGGTATTTTACCATTCCAGATCTCATATGGTATTTTATCTGTTTTAGGTCTAACGTAAACTCTATTCACTATGTGACACGCAGTGCTGATGGCTTCACCCTAGAAATGCATATCTAGTCCCTTACCACGAAGCATGGCTGTAGCCATTTCTTGAAGCTCATGATTTTTACTTTCAACAACTCCATTTTGTTGTGGAGTGATCGGTGAGGAGAACTCATGTAGGATTCCCTCTTCGAGGCAGAAGTTCTCAAAATTAGAGTTCTCAAACTCTTTTCCTTGATCACTCCGAATTCTAGATATTGTGAAGTCTTTCTCATTTCTAAGTCTTTCGCACAAAGATATGAAAAGACTAAAAGCCTCGGATTTTTCTCTTAACAGCTCAATCCATGTGTATCGAGAAAAATCATCACCCACAACCAAAATATATCGCTTACCACCAAGACTCTTTGTCCTAGATTGTCCTATTAAGTCCATATAGAGTAATTCTAGCAGCCTGTTTGTCAAAATTTTGAAGTTCTTTTATGATGTACTCTAATATGTTTACCTTGTTGACACAGTCCACATAAGGTGGAATCATTATTTTCAAGCTTAGGCAAGCCATTAACAAGTTCCTTCTTAGCAAGTTTAGACAAATTCTTATAATTCATATGACCAAGGCGTTGATGCCACAGTTCTGTTACATCAATCTTGGCACTGCTACACACATATTTTGAATTAAGAAAGACCTCATAACAATTGTCAAAAGTGCTTACACCTTCAAGAGCAACGTTAGCAGTAGAATCATACGCAGTACAACTTTTCTAGACAAAACTAACCTCAAAATAAGCATCACATATTTGACTAATGCTTACCAAGTTTGACTTTAAACCTTTCACATAAAGNAAAACTCACTTCAAAATCAGCGTGACATATTTGACTAATGCTTAACAAATTTGACTTTAAACATTTCATATAAAGTACATCTGAGATGGCAGGTAATTTACATATATTAACAGTACCTTTACCTAAGATAGGTGCGGTAGCCTCGTCTCCAAAAGTAACCATACCGCCATTCCAATCATAGAGAGTGGAGAACAAGGCTTTACTACCACATATATGACTAGAACATGCACTATAAAGATACCACATAGAATTATTTTAAGCTTTAAGTACAACATGGGCAACATAACAGTTCAACTGATCATCAGACCTAGGAAGATCAATTTTCTTAACCCAAACCTTCTTAGTAGTAGAAGTGATTCTAGCCAACCAAGTCATCATCTCAATTAAGTGGCTAACCTGATTCGCGAGGAAGTTAACTTTGCTCAAGATATCCTTACTTTTACTACTAGTCTCGAGCTTAGACACCTAGGTCTTGTGTGTCCCAGTGTACCACAATGGTGATAGGTGGGAATAAACATAGGTTCAAACCTACTCGGAGGTTGTTGCCGATTTATAAGAATATTGAACCTATGTTGTCTAGTAGGTCTCGATCCTAAAATATTCTTGCCCTTAGTGGCTAGGATTATTAGTATTTCTCATTTTATTGGTGGCTCAGATGAACTTGGTCTTGGAAGTACTAGCAGCAATATTACCATTTTGAACGTATTCTAGACCATGCCTATTTCCAACAGGCTTGTTCATCCTTAACAGATTATCTAGTTTTAGAGTACCACTCATGATCGAATGAAGTTGAGTATTAGATTTTTCAAGATCACTTGTTAAGGATTTAACTTTGGCTTCTAAGTTCTCATTAACAAGTTTCAACTCACTTAGATTTTTGGTAGAGTCCTGAAGGTCACCTTTTATCTCTCTCTTTCAAGTTCATTAACCTTTTTCAGTACGGCTTTATTGGCTTTCTTAATTTTAAGACTCTCCTCAAATAACTCTCGATAAGACTTATGAATATCGATCTCATCCTCAGAATCTTCCTCAGATTTCTCACTACATTCTTCATACTCAACCTTTTCACTTTCCTTATCAAATTCAATCTTAGCTATAGACGTGAATGCCTTAAAATTTTGTTCATCCTCACCACCAGAGGTATCATCCTGAACACTTGAATATGATTCATCATCACTCAGATCACTGCTAATGCCTTTCCTCTTCCTTTATTCAAATTCTTCTTCAAGTTAGGACATTTATTCCTATAGTGACCAAACCCCTGACACTTATGGCATCTAATAGATCAGGTTTTCTTACTAGAAGTCCTAGGGTTATTTTCCTCATGCAATAGAAAGCTCTTAAAACTAGGGACATCATTTTTCCTATCATGAGGTTTTCTACTATTCCTCATCACCTTCTCGAATTTTTTTACGAAATAAGCTATTTCGTCGTCCCTAAGAGTGTCAGTGTCAGTAGACTCACTCTCTTATTCCTTAATGATGTTCAGGGCTATGGGTTTAACCTTCTTTGGTTGAGAAATGGTGAGTTCTTAGGTTTGGAGAGATCCTACAAGTTCATCAATCTTAACTTCATGTAAGTCCTTACTTTCTTCAATAGTAGTGATCTTAGGTCTAAACCTTTCAGGTAGGGATCTAAGGACTTTTTGAAATATCTTAGACTCGGGGATCTTCTTACCTAGATTCAAACTCGAGTTAAATATATCATTAAGCTTCGCATAGAATTCATTGAACGATTCATTCTAATTTCTTCAAACCTAGAGGTTGACATTTGCAGCTTGGAGTTCTTAACCATTTTGGTACCCTAGTGAGTGGTCTCTAAGATATCCCAAACTTCTTTAGCAGTTTTACACATCGACACTCTCTTAAACTCCTTTGTAGACACAGCAATAAATAAAGCATTAATCCCTTTATTATTCCAGTTGCAATTAGCAACTTGGTCTTTTGTCCAATGAGAAATATCAATGGGTGTAGCAACACTAGATGAAGCTGCAGGCCAGCCGTTTTGTACACTAATCCAACTACACTCATCCAATGCTTTCTTCGAAAAATGGAGGCACGGATAGAGACTGACTCATCTAGATTAATTTAAGGGTAATAAATCGAAATGTGGTTCTGATACCAATTGAAATAATGAGGTTCGACCCAAACTATACCTAGAGGGGGTGAATAGGTGATAATACGGAACTAAAACTTAATAATTAATTAACAACAAGTCACTATTAACTATCTTTAGATGGTTAATCAAATAGTCCAATTGAAATAACGAGGTTCGACCCAAACTATACCTAGAGGGGGGTAAATAGGTGATTATGCATAATTAAAACTTAATAATTAATTAACAATAAGTCACAATTAATTATCTTTAGATGGTTAATCAAATAGTCCAATTATCTTTAAATGGTTGTATGAAAGCAATAAACAAACAAAAGGAATGATCACGGAGAAACCCCAATTGGGTAAATACTACGGCCACTTTGCCAGTCAATAATCCACTATAAACGAATTATAACTTATAGTCCGATAGACTCGACTATCACTAGTACTTTCTGACCTCTTGACTACGATTTTCACAGCTCTCCTAAAGTTCATGCTCCTGCACCAACTTCTAGCTAAGTTTTCAAAGCCCTCTTGGATTGCGTACTCTTGTACCAACTCCTAGCTTTACAAATTCGTCTATCTCCCTAGATCAACGAAGAACTCTGCATTCTCCAAGAATTAGAACTTTAGTCACCATCCTTTAATATTCAGCACTCTGACAGATGTGTAGGAAATAGCAATTTGGTATTTGGATTATGACTTTAATGTTTTCACCGCCAAGAACAAATCACAGCATGAAGGTTGAAAGCTTATTTGATGAAGAGGATATGAAGAGTATGCATTTTCTAAATGTTTAGAGGTGTTCTGGTATTTATACTATAGGTTAAGGAATGAATGGACCGGATAAAAAGCCTTGCACAATGCGAATTAAAATTCTTCGAAAAATCCTGTCGTTCGAGCAAAAGCTAGGCAACAGGTGAGCGACTGTTTGTTGCTCGATCAAAAGCGGGGCAACAGATGAGCGATGGTGTGTCATTCAAGCGAAGTCCTGGTGATAGGCTAACGACAATGTTTTTGTCGCTTGAGACAAGTCATGGCGACGGTCTAGCAAAATTACGGCACCATTTTTCCTTCTTTTCCATTCTCGAACCCTAGACTAATACAACTCAATTTCTAACAATTGCAACAGCTCCTTGCCTTTTACAACATATTAAATATAGTCCATTTTATTCACAGACTTGCCAATTACATCAAAAACCTAACATGCACCAATGTTATTGCAGTTGAAGGCGATATTGGTGTTGTCTTCAACAAAGAATCTATTAGTCATGTTTATCAAGAAAGTGATTCGATTATTAATTTCGGAGCTTCTTTTCAAGTTACTGCTCATGATGATTGTTTGGCAATGTCAAAATGGGAAACTACAATGCATAAGAAATCATGGGTATTGGTGATATTTGTTTGGAGACTAATCCTGGAAGCAAATTAATACTCAAAGATGTGAGATACTTTCCAGATATTCTTCTTAATCATGGAGTGTACTATTTTACTAACTGTATGATAATTGAACATCCTTATATAATTGCAAGAGCTTTTCATAAATACAAAAATGACCTCGGTTTTAGTGAAATTATTTATTCTACGGAATTAATGTTTAGAACATACTGGAAAGACTTACCTATTTTATTTCCTCTATCATGCATTATGGACTCCCAATAGCATTTATCAGTTACTAAATATATAATTGATCAGATTTCAAAAGATTTAACTTTTAATACACGTAACACTTGTAGAAATTTAAAACAAACATTATGTGAACCTACTCTTTCCACTAAGATTGAAGAAGAAAAAACTAAAACATTAAATTTATTTGAAGGCATTAATACGTATAGATATGACGCTATAGGTTATTCTAATAATAGTAATTCTATCGCATGTAATCAAACATCGGACGCAAGTTCAAATGCATTACCTGATTACTTAAATGCCATGAAGAGGTACTTAGATTTTTTTGTCATAATATGTCTCAATTTTTGTAACTGGTCTGAGATTTGTTTGTTTTATCATGTACAATATTTTAGAAGCTTTTTATATGACTTTGTTTGTTCTCCCCTCACCAATTCTAATGCTTTCTCCTTAAATCTTCAAGCTTTCTCGTAACTCATCAATGCTCTATATGTATTCATCAAGTCTCTTATAGTATATGCAGGAGTGTATGCTGTTTTTGTTGAAATATACTTGTACTTGATGAATTTTCTACTATTAAGCTTGTTGCTTGACGATAATCTTCCAAGATGATGTTATTTGAGCATGTATGATCATTTTTTATATACCTTACCTTGAACATATATGTTCGTCTAAGTCTTGAAGCCCAAAAGTGATATGTTCCTATCATCTATACACTGCAGCACATATTCTTTCTTGTCTGACTTACTTACCTTGAACTGAAAGTTATTGTGTATCGCATATACTGAAAAACTTCTCTTAACCAATGTCTTGTTTCTAAACACTTTATCCTTTTCAATTCCATCCATAGTGACAACTCAAATAATTTGACTTCTTCCTTTATTCATCATTTCTTAAACAATTCAATGCAATCTTTTTAGCATCATTTAAATACCAAAACTTGACCCGAACATGAGAGGACCTCCCTAGACCTAAAAATTCATAGATTCAACATATTTTGGAGGCAAAGAATGAGGTTAGATCATCAACATCAAACGAATTGTGCAAAATCGACATATTGACCACTTTCTTGCATCATGTGATATTTTTTTCTATAAATTCGTGTATAATTTAATTATTAGGATGAATAGTTAAGTTTTTACTTTGTATTGTATAAATGATTAACCATATTGTTTGTTTAATTTAATTCAAGATGATTAGTTTAGTTTTTCTTGATTAGTTATGTATTCCCATTGAACTATTTGATTGTTTGATCACCAATTACATTGTAAGTTGCTTGTTGTAGTGTAGGAATACTCACAATAAGTTTAAAACTTGGCAAAATTAACACATAGATAATATGTATTAAAAATAATATCTATGGCATGTGCAATCATATGTGATAAATCCTGTTAATTAATAAATGTTTTTCATATGAATTCGGACTAAGAATAAAAGTGGATTATCGATTGTCTAGAATGTATGAATTTACTATATTACGAATTAAAAATTGAATTATAAGGAAATAGGGGGATTCAAGATTCCAATACAAACATTAACATACTAGATAAATATTTTATTTGCTCTCTTAATTTATGATTAGTATAGAAAACAAACAAACCATCTCTTTTGATATTACATGACTTCAAATTTGATAAAAGCTATTAAACTAGATATTAGATTTTATTTCTCGATGGAACGATAGACTCGAAACTCTCTGATTTCTATTACTTGTACAACGATCACATACACTTGCGAGTCTCAACATAACAAGTTTTTGACGTCATTGTCAGAGAATAACGGATTTAATTTTAGTTTATTACTTTATATTAAGTTCAATTTTTTTTAATTTTCTTTTTTGTTCTTTTTAGGCTTTAATTGAAATACCTAATCTTTTTTTTGTTTCACTCTTCGTAGGCCTCCACTGGTTTATGCTAGTTCTTGACACGATCAAGATTCTCCCTATAGATCCCAAGATTGAAAGGACCTTCAAGCAATGCATAAGAGAACAGAGAAAAACTAGGGTATTGGCTAGGAATCAAAATCAAGTTTAAGATGCACTAAAAGAAGCAGCACTTTCAGTTCAGTAACTACCTCTTGCTCAACAAGTATTAGTAAGGGATTATGTTAATCTAATGCCAGCTCTAGTTCAAGCTCTGATCATCTATCCACCCTTCGGACAAGCTAACTTTCACATTCAACCAAAGTTCATAAACTTCTTCCAGAATCATCATGACATCAAGTTAATCCTCATCAACACATACATGCCTTTATCATGTTGTGCGAAGTGATGAGCTATGAGGGAATGTCACAAGATGGATTTCGAATGCTTCTATTTTCTCACACTTTGAAGGAGGCCGTAAAAGCATGGATGTTATCTCAACCTCCTAGGAACGTACAGTCATGGAGGGATATGGTTTAGAAATTTACCATGAAGTTCTTCCCGCCAACTCGAGTTCATCACATTCGAAATGAAACAAACACATTTAAACGGAAGGACCTTGAGAGCTACCCGAAAGCATAAGAATGGTACAAGAGTTTGTACGGGAACTGTTATAATCTAGACATTCCTAAGCAAGCTCCAGTGTACATCTTCCACTACGATATACATCAAGAGTATAAAAGCATGGTAGATGCTTCAGGGGGAAGATCAATAATGACTATGGACGTTAATGATGCTTATGAACTGTATGAGAGAATAGTAGAAAATAAATCAATATTGTCTAGCGACAACAAAGTCCGGAGGAAAAAAATTGGTATATATAATGTGGACACAATGACAGCAAGTGCAGCACATATAGAGGCAATAACGAGAAAGCTTGAGACTTTGACATATTCCGTAACTATGGTACAAACTCTAGCTCCGATGTGCTTAGGTTGTGGGACAGATCACATCATTGAAAGCTTTCTTTTGGCTTCTACTTACATGGGTCGACTAACAGAGTTTAGTTATGCATAAAACTTTTGGAGACAATAGAACTACCCCAACAATTACCATCCAGACTGGAACAAGCAGCCAAGCTCCTCATGGTCTAATAATCAAGGGCAAAATTATCATAGTAGACCACCAGAGTTCCAACATCAGCAGCACCAACATTAACAAGAGCAAAGGTATCGCTAAAAGATTTGTTATCTCAGTACATCACAAGGACTGAGGCCAATTTTCAGAATCAGTGGATTCTATTGATAATTTGAAATAGCAGGTGGGACATATAGCAGCTGTTGAGCTAACAAACTACGGGTACCTTATCTAGCAGCATATAAAAAATCCATGAGAGCGGGTACTAGCAGTTGAGGCAGTAAGTTCTGAATCTAAAGAGTCACCATCATTTACCCTCGCCACTTAAGTTCAAGCCATCACCACTAGAAGTGAGGTTTAGCTACCGAAAATTAATACAAGAAGGAACTAGATTGAGCGTACTCAGGTATATACAAAGGACAATGAACAAGTGAAGTATTATGAAGAATCAACGGAGAAGGATTAGCAAACACCTTCGGATAATTTACAGATTGAGGCAACAGTTCATATCAAAGCATTGGCACAACCAGTCTTATTTTCTCAAAGGTTGAAAAATACCAAGCTGGAGAAGCGGCTCACGAAGTTTTTGGAAGTCCTCTAAAAGCTACATGTCAACGTCCCTTTCATTATCGTGATCCTGAAAATTCCAAACTACTCAAGTTCTTGAAGGAGATGTTGACTAAGAAGAGGAAGTTATCCGAGCATGAAACAATAGCTTTTGCTGAAGAGTGCAGTGCGATCATTTAGTGCAGGATCCCTACCAAGCTAAAAGATCCAGAGAGTTTTACTCTACCTTGTTCCATAGAAAATTTACATGATATAAATTATTTAATTGATTTAGGAGTGAGTATTAATTTAATTCCCTTGCTTCCTTACAGAAAATTGAGATTAGAAGATCCTAAGGCAACATCTAGCTAACTGGTCACTAAAGTACTCCTACAGAATAGTTGAAAACATGCTAATCAAGGCAAGAGAGTTTATTTTTTCGGTTGATTTCATCATCCTAGACATAGACGCGGCATATTAGATGCCAATAATCGTAGGAAGGCCATTCTTCTCTACAAGCCAAGCCTTACTAGATTTTAATACTAATGAGATAGTCCTAAGAATGGAGGATAAGCAACAGAACTTCACTACCTTTTACTTTGAGTATTGCCAAAGAGCAGACCATTGGGAGAGCTACAAGGGCAGGCCAGATGAAAGTGGAATTGTGGGTAGGGACAACAATGGAAACTTGATTGTGTAGAGGATGAAAGATGAAAGAATGCAGTACAATCAGTACATAAAGCGTAGGGCTGAAAATTCCCTTTTCTAGCCACCATAAGAGCCTGGAAATAACAAGAGTCAAGCTAAGGATTTTAAACAAGCACTTATTGGGAGGTAACCTAACACTTCTATCCCTTCTATTTATTATGTTTTCTATTCATAGGATAATTTAGATTAGTTATTAGTTGTAGTTATGGAATCATCATCCTCCTGTTTCCCCTTAGGTCTTGTAGAAATTTGTTGGTTTATTAGATGTTTTAGCTAAGTAACACTCGTTCTAGTTTTTTTAGCCTTAGTTCCTTATTTGATCGCTTTGTGCATAAATATGACATCACGGAACACTTAAACCAACATTGATCAAGAAGACAATGGGAGCAATAGGACAAATTAGCCATTGAATTTCACGCCATATCAGGGATGTACTTTTCTTCCCCACCATTTTATATGCGGACTTAGGATTTAAGACATTGAGTACGATATTTAGTTTAAGTTTGGGGGTGGAAAGCATGAGTTTTTTTTTTTTTGTGTTTTTGTATGTGTTTTATTGGTTTAGATATTAGAAAAAGTATAAAACAAAAAATTGAAATTTTTGAAAAAATTCCAAAAATATTTTATTTTCATATGTTTGCATGAGTTTGTTGGTATGACTGGCAATACGGAATATATTGAAATATAAATTGATTTATAAATGGTGAATAGGTTGCAAGTTTAGGTTAATTTTTGTTTTTCTATGGGAAGTTTGATATATATATCAAGCACATGGATTAAGTTAAGCGTTGTGTAGGAACGATTTTATTTCATAATTGGATGGACCATACTACACCAAAAATTACCTTTCGCAATGGGCAAAAAATGTTGCAAATGACCTTTAGCAACGGTCACTCGTCTGTTGTGGGATGTGATGTTGCCATAGAGTCTCAATCATTTGCAACGGTCGTTTCTCGTTGCTAAAAATGTCTTTTGCAACGTTCCGTGAACGTTGCGAAAAAGGTCTTTTGCAACGTTCACGGAACGTTGCGAAAAGACTCTTTTGCAACGTTCTGTGAACGTTGCTAAAATGGTCTTTTGCAACGTTCCATGAACGTTGCAAAAGAGTCTTTTCGTAACGTTCTGTGACCGTTGCAAATGAGCTTTTCCGCACGGTCACTGTCTTTTCTCTCTCTTTTAGCAACGTTTTTCGACCGTTGCAAATGCCAATTTTTTTTTATGCAATAACCTGTGAATTTAAACATTTTTTCAGCAATACACGACTATTTTAAGACCACAAGAAATTTAAAAGTAACTTCATTAAGACAATAAGCATGATCACAAGTGCTATGACTTCATCAAAATACAATACACACTCCAATATAGAAGCTGGATACAAAAGACAATTCAAGGACTACCATAAGCCAAAGAGACTGATTTTACAACAAAAAAAACTACGAAAAACGTCTGAAAGTTGTGTATATCAAATAATCCCATCATAAGGCACACAATCAATATAACCAAAGCTTCAAATGAGACGAATAGACCAATCCTTTTACATAGACTCTCCAAAAAGACACAGGCACAAAGAAACTCTGTTTTAAATGCTTTCCTTTAACTCAGTTCAGCTCCATGTAACTGCAAGAAAGAAAGAAAGAATATAGAAGCTGATTAATGTCAATTATATGAGAAATTGAACCATACACTCAAGAACTCGAACTAAATCTTTTGAAAAAATGTAGAATTATATACCTTCATCAAAGAAGTCTAACACAACTCTTTGGCCAAGCTACAGTACTTCCTATGGCGTCACTAAGAACTCGAAATTCTTCATTAGGTCTATACAAGGGCAAATTACTCATATACACCTCTTCCACCCAAACCTTCCAACAATCACGTCCGAGTGGAATGTGATGCACTTTTGCAATTGGGTCTATTGATGCAATCTTCCCTTCACCTACAACTTCCTCATCCTCAAACATGTACCAATGCAATAGTTGACACCTTGCATTTTCCATCGGTATAACTCCTTCCGTACCACTTCCTTGTAGGGACTACAAATTCGCAGTAAAATAAAAATATTCCTTTTAAAACTCGTACGAGGAAATGGAAGTGAGATTCCTTTTAATCACTTCCAAGTTAGGATTTTCAACCCTCTAAGTATAGAGAAAATGGAAGTGAGATTATACAATGGTATTCATGAACTCATTCAAGTGGCCAATAGTCAACTTGTTGAACTCAAACAATGCAAATTATTAACTTTTGATCTACATGGCTGTAAAATAAATAGATAAATAATTAATACCATGGAAACCATAACTTTAGAGGAATTTCCTAGTTAGATCAATAACAATCTAATAATAGCATGTTTTTCCTAAATACTTTAATTCAGTATACTATCTTATTATCAAACATTTACTTCCTCTTTCTACCTCTTTTATTGTTTAAAGGAAAGGTTGAGGGTGAAATTTGTCCAACTTTCTACCTTCCACTTATTCTCAGTCACAAATTTTTGAAAGAAAAGTTTCACATTAACAGATGATCATTTCATTTCCCAGACAAGATCATTGGGGTTGGCATTTATCCAAAAATTGAAGCATTGGAGTTTACATTTTAAAAACAATAAATTGCACATCGGCATTGAAGTTACACTACAATGAAGTAGAAACGCAAAAATGAAAAATGCTTCATCAATGTTCACGCCATAAATAAATTTTTTTCCAATGACTGTGAATTGCAAAACCTAATCCTAATACTTAGTTTTGCCTCTAAATGATCACAATTTGCATATAAACATTCAATAAGTTTTGGATTTAGAGACAAACTTCAATTAAAACACATACCATTGATTTTGTGCTACATTCAGAACATTTTTAGTGATACTTTTATAAGAAAATCAAATTTATTATAACAATAACAATTTAAATAAATGTGATTTTTCTAGATGAGTAACTTTTAAATACAATCAAGCATATTCATCAACAAACACTAGTAGAATGTTTTCAAAAATTGTGATAAGATTTCATTTCATCTCATTCACACATGACCCCGATTGCTCGGATGGATCATGGTGAACACAAATAGAGCTGCACGCTGAGACATGCACGACTAGTTGTGGTGAAATCTTTCAAAATGCTTGAGGTTTTTGTCGAGGGTTGTTTTACAACTCCCTTGGTATGCTGATGGGCTTTCGAGGTAGAGTTAAATGCTATTATTTACTCAATATAGTTCACATGATAAAAGGGCGAGAATGACTTGTGGCTGGAAAGTGGATAGAATCCAGGTATAAATATTTAGTCTGGTTTTATACCTCTACCATTTTCTTGGCTATTTGTTGGCAGATTTTACCAAAAACAAAAGCAAAAAGCATTGCTCAATCATTATTATTCAGTCTTTAAATCTGAAAACTAAGATTTACCGAATATATTTCTACCATCAGTTCAAATGCAAGTGTTTGTAATTCATAGGCATTGAATAAAATGTTGATTGTATGTGCTGGTAATTAATATTTATGGAAATAACTCCCCAATGGTATGCAATCTACTGATGACCCCCACCAAGAAACCATTCAGTGGTTTTAAATATCCAGAATATTACTCCCACTGCCTG
Organism: Fraxinus ornus; assembly: GCA_903798235.1. Classification (NCBI taxonomy): domain Eukaryota; kingdom Viridiplantae; phylum Streptophyta; class Magnoliopsida; order Lamiales; family Oleaceae; genus Fraxinus; species Fraxinus ornus. Next base: position 24,215 of record CAIGRF010329818.1, on the reverse strand, counting down.
TAAATACCCCTTTATGGTAAGCCAGAAAAATTGCAATTACTCAAGCAGTGCATTCCATGGACATAAAACCATTAATCATCAGAAAATAGCAATTCCAAGTTCAGACATTGCATCAGAGTTCAGACATTTTCATGGTATATCTCTTACACATTGCATCAGAGTTCAGACTACAATCACTACACAACAATTTCAATTCGAGTTCAAAAATACCCAAATTTCAACGTGGATTTTTTAACAAGCTCAAAGCCTCAAACATCAAATACGGTATTAAATCAATTAATCAAACGCAGACCCAGCTCAAACAGGTAATACATTATGTGATTATACCTGAATTTCTTGCCGGCGCAACGACGACAACGGAGTTACAGAGGCAGAGGTGCAACGCCCGAACGTCGCCTGGAGTAAAACGCCAGAACGCCGCCTGGAGTGGCGACAAATGGTGAAGAGATTAGAGAGCGAAGAGAAGAGGAAACGGCGATGGCACGATTTGAGAAGAATGAGACGACGTCAGTGTTCACTGGCGAGAGGCGAGAGTGAAAATGTTAAGGTAGATGATGGTAAGGTTAATTGGGGGTTTTCATTTGGGCGTGAACGAAGGCGTGAACGTGGATTTTGATTATTTAAGTACAGTGAAAAGTAAATAATAGTAGACGTGGATTTTGATTAATTAAGAGAGAAATGTTTTTTATGTTATATTTTGCAATAGCAACGTTCAGGCAAATGAACGTTGCAAAAGACTATTTTTTGCAACGGTCGCCCGAACGTTGCAAATGAGCAAGTTTTTGCAACAGGCATTGACCGTTGCAAAAGGTGTCGTTTTTCGCAATAGGCATTGACCGTTGCAAAAAATGCAAAATAATGTAGACTTTTGGCAACATTCAATGAACGTTGCAAAAAAGGGCAATAGCAACATGCATTTAAAAATTGTTGCAAATTACATTTTTCTCTAACCAATGGCAACATTCATTTATGAGAATGTTTCTATAAACCTCTTTAGCAACATTCAAGCAATGAATGTTGCATTTTTCATGTTGCTAAAACTCATTTTTGGTGTAGTGATGCTAAACCCAAAACCATTATATTTTACATTCTTAGACCAAATTTTAAATAGTTTGAAGGATTTCACTATTGTAGAAAGATATTGAGATAAATGAGGATTCGATGTCTGAAATTAAAAATCTTGTATGGATTGTCTAAGGTCAATATGATGAAATTTGGCGAAAGCCTTAAATTGGAGGTCGGTTTACTTAAATATGTGTTTAATGAGGGACATTGCACTAATCAAGGTATAAAAATATTAATTTAAAATTTTCTCTTTGTAATCCTTATGAATCGAGTTATTAAACCTATAAGAGTGTTAAAACATATTGCCCTAAAGTCAACTGACTTGGGAGTCATCGGCCTAAAGCTTGTTACATGGGTCATTTAGAAAACTTAATGAAGAGAATGTTGCAAATAAAAAAGTGTTGAAAAAAAAAAAATTGAGAAAAAGTATAGAAAATCAGAAAAAATAGGTACATGAAACAGAAGATGCACCAAATGCCTTAGTTAAGTTACAAACACTTAATTAGGGAAATTCGACTTTTGAGAAGGAATTATTAGCCTAGTTAAGTCCTAGAGATTGAAACAAACAAACTTTCTATAGAATCGTTTTTTATTGACACGTTGAATTGCAATTAGTGAGATTTACCTAAACTACAGGTGTAAGGATAATATAAAATTCAACTTTAGATCACACACTTGAAAATAGCGAAAAGAACAAACTTGGAGTGTGTGAATCTCACAAGTATGAGAATATATTTGACTATTAAGGGTCGAGAATGGAACAACTTGTGAATTCATGATGATGTGCTTAATTCTTTTGACACACACGTCAACTTGCATTGAAAAAACAGATTTTGATTTCTGTATTGTGATCTTGAAGCTGTGTTTAAATTTAATGTCATGATTTCAATTCTGAGATAAAATGTCAGGTTAGTTAGCTGGATATTTTCGCATGTTTGTGTGTTTGTTCTATAGCTGGGCTTTAGTTTTGTTTGAGGAAAAACGAAAATTCAAGTTCGAGGGTTTGATCATTTATTCAGGATCCTAAATGATAATATTTTGTTATTCATTGGTTGAATTAGTGTATAATTTGTTATTTATTGCTTTTATTAGGAAAAACTCATGTTTGGATGAAGAGTTGGAAGAAAGAATGGAAAAGGCTTAAATGAATGAAATCTAAGTTCGGGGACTAAAGTGCAAATACTCAAAAGTTAACAAACCTCACGATGAAGACTCGAGAGTACTTGGTGTTGGCATAGTAAACTCTAAAATTGGAAAATGATATCTAAATAATAATTGTATCCATTTGAGTTAGTTTTCCAACGCACTTTGAATCGTCTCAATCGGATAGCAGGAAAGAAAGTTATGACAAAAATACTGAATAATGCTCGGGACAAGACTAGACGTGGACCTAAGCCCATAGATGAGGTGCACCTCCTCCTAATTTGAGACGCCTGAGGCTGCCTAAATGGTTGATACGAGCGCCCTAATTTGTACTATGAGGGCCTTCATATAAAACGGGAAAAATCTTATTTTTCTTATTTTTGTTTTGGTAACAATTCAATGCAATTTTTTGGTATTCTTTAAATACCAAAACTCGACCAGAATGTGAGAGGACCTCCCTAGACCTAATAATTCATAGATTCAACATAATTCGGAGCTGAAGAACGAGGTGAGATCATCAACATGAGGGGAATTGTGCAAAATTTTTGAAGATTATCCATCCGAAATCAAGATTTCATTCCCATATTTCTTCAATCCTAGTGATATTTTTCTATAAATTCATGTATAATTTAATTATTAGGATGATTAGCTCGTGGATTTTTCCTACTTCTTCCATCTTTCTTATTTCCGGGTGATATTTTTCCAATTATTCTTGTGTAATTTAATTATAAGAATGTTAGGCTAGTTTCTCATTGTATTGGATGAATGATGAACTCTATTATTTGTTTATTTTAATTCAAGACAATTAGTTTATTATTTCTTGATTTTTTTTCTTTATTGGTTATATATTCGCATTGAACTATTTGATTGCTTGATCACGAATTAAATAGTAAATTTCTTGTTGTAGTGTAAAAATACTCACAATAAGTTTATAACGTGGTAAAGTCGGCACATGGAAAATAGGTATTAGAAATTATATCTATGGCATGTGCAATCATATGTAATGAACCATGTGAATCAATACATGTTTTTCATATGAATTCGGAGTAGGAATATGATCGTGTCATGTTAAACATAAGTTTAATATATATTGAAAAAGAATATTGAATAAGAGTAGATTATTGATTGTCTTGAAAACATGAATTTACTAGATTATGAATTAATAATTGAATTATAAGGCAATAGGGGAAACCAAGATTTCAATACAAACATTCACATACTACAATGTCAATTTTTCACATTCTCATTTTTACAAATACCTACATTATTTGAATCGATTCAAAGTTAATTTTTCATATATATTAACATAATATCAACAATGTTATTTTTCAACTATTTTTCCAGTCACAATATCAAAATCATATAATAATGAACGATTATAAATGCCAATTATTTACATTATAAGATTCTAAACTAAACCTAATCTCGAAATTGACACGAAAGTGACAGGGATGATATACTAAGATGCTTAGGCTTTTCAAGTAGAAGTTTATTTAGCTCGAAATTGCTCAATACAACCGTAGTTTTCACAATTTATGCAAAGACAACATTAAACGATCTTAAAATGGCAAATTTGGAGAACTAATTGAACAAAAAATCCGAAACACAAAAACTTGTAATTTTTTGTTGTTTATTTGCAGATTTAAGGAAGAAAACTTTGAAGAAAAAGTAGTTGAAGAAAACATTGATCTTGTTTGTGCTTAATTTGTGCAAGATTTCATCTTCTTTTTCTTCGATTTTCCTTGATTTCTCGAGCTTGAAAGGGTTGAAAATTTCTTGTTGCTGATGGGCTTTAGGTTTGCATCATAAAATTTACATCGTGGTTAAGTTTTTATCTTTTAACCCAAATTTGTCATGATTTTTCAAAATGACCCCCAAAAGTGAGGAAGTTTGTGTAAGTACCCCTTTTGTCATTACCAAAAGTACAACTGTACAACTGATGATTTTATTCATTTTAATTGTAGATTAGAGAGTATCACTACCTTGTCATGTTCTAAGTATTCTAATCCCAAGTTGACTCCGCCTTGGATCTTGCAATTTACTAGTTAGTGTCTTCTGGTCAAGGCTAATAAAAATTTTAATATATTTAGCATAACCCATTGTTTTCGAAGCAAGTAATTTACTAATTTACACAAATAACTGAACTGCTACCCTACTTTTTGCAATCACATGAACTTTCAGTGGAACAAGTTTCTAGATAGTCACCTGTATCTATTGTTGGAAAAATGTTTCCACACAAAGAGGATAAAGAAGAAACTAAGAACAAACAACAAGAACGGCAGAATACAGGATGAAGGCTCAAACATAATTGTTGTTCTCAAACGATATTTGCCCCCTCTCGAATTGAATCTGATGCTTAAAGAGACTCTTGGCAAATGGTTTGCATGATTTATCAAACCTTGAAAAGAAATAAACACTTTGAGCACTAATGAACTTCCTTCAAAACTTAAGAACACAAAACAGAATTTTTAATATGAAAAGAAAGAATTTTTTATCTTTCTTTTGGAATGGAATTTAATCTCAAGTAATTTTTTTTATATATATTTGTATAGATCATTAATCACATATTTATAGAATTCAATCAATACTACATGAAATGGTGCCAAAACATGATCAAAAAGAGGCAATTTTTCATCCAAAAAGACACTAGGTTTCAAGTTGAAAAACCAACCAACAACTTGTTTTTAACTCTATGCGGCCTCATAAGTTGTTCAATGGCGGGTGAACAAGCCTACATGAGTTGGCAAGGCGAACAAGCCCTACAAGCCTACAAGCGACCGCATGCCTCCAAAGCCTATTCGATTGCATAGGTCAAAGTTTTAGTCCCCAATTCCCATTTTTTATTCCACGTACTTTTTATTGATTTTGAACAACAATTTCAATATCCATATTGTAGCTGCAAGCTACAATATCCATGGTGATTCGAAAACTAAACCACTAGTATCAAGCCTTTCCTATATTCATTCGTTTTCACTAGAAAAGAAAAAGTTAAAACAAATTAACTAAAATATACGAATAGTTTGTCCATATTAGAAGCCACCTCCTTTGTTTTCTCATGCAGAATAAAGGCCAGTAGGGAAACCAGATCTAGCAAATCCCGTTTCGCATGTTAGTATTAGTATATAATCCTAGGGACTAATTTATAGGGTTGAAGGGTTCCTCATCCTTAATAATGTGCTTAATTACTACCTCAACAGACCACAGATCTTAATTAATATTAGTCAATCTAACTTTGTCTATGATGCATGATTATCTGGTGCAAGTGACAGCCTGACAACGCTAACCCTCTTAATCTTGTTACATTTATCTACTTCCATCAAACTCCAATCTTAAACTACATGATTATGTGGTAACCTTGTTTCTCCTCAATATGTGGTTAATGACAGAAAGATTCGTCTGAATTACTATTGAATCTGATTTTGGAATTCTTGAAACTCTTTTGGAAATTAATTTTCCCCAATCAAAATAAAAGAAGTGAATTAAGTTAATTGGTGTATGCAATTGAAACTTTTAAAAACTTTTGGAATTTAGAAAGTTTAAGAGTATTCAATGTAGACTATTTGTTTTTTAAAAGTCTTTAAAAATTACGGTATATTCTATTAAAATTTTAAAAAGTTTGTATAAGTCTTGGGGTATTGCAATTTTCTATGACTTTAAAAAACGTTTATAAAAGTCTCTAAAGTACTAATTTTTAAGTAGAAAGTACACAAATAAAATCTTAAAATTTGTCTCTCATTTACCCTAAGATTTGGGAGACTTTCATAAAAAAAAAAAAAAATAAAAAAAATATTTTTTGGTCTCCTGACCGCAGGATAGCCCTGGGCGCATAGGAGACCAAAATTGTGGAGATATAAATGCTATTTTTTTTTTTTTTTGCTCTTTTAAAAATCGTAGCAAATGTTATGGCGCATTGAAGTAGCTCATTTCAATTTTATAGTTAATTTTGTATTAATGTTACAATAACTATTAAAGCTTTGTAACCACCACCTTAGAGCATGGTTGAGCCCCCATTTTTTGCAAAAAATGTATTTTAGAATAGTGATTTAATGGATAATACAAAAAATAAGGAAATTTTTTTTATTTGCATGTAATATTATTTTTTTATTATTATTTTTTAAAGTGTATTTGAAATTCTTTTTTTATTATTTTGTGGTTTTCCTCATTGGAACACATTTTTTTACCTAAAAAAAGGGAATTAGAGAAAGTTAGCAAATGTAAGGGTAAAGTTAAAAGTTACTTATAATTTCCTAAAAAGTTTCGCGAATTGTGTAAATAATAAATGAGTAATATTTGTGAATATGAAATTAAAATTAAAGTTTGATTTTTGACTTAAAATTATTTTCTTGTTTGATCCTCATTATTTTTAAAATACATTTAACCACACATTTTCCATCAATCTATTATTTCAAAATGCATTTTTATCAAAAAAAATGGAAATCAAGGCACTAAAAGTTACTAGAAGCTTACCTAGACTTGCATTTACTTTTTAGAAGACAAATTTTTTTTTTTTTAACTTTTTCCCATAAAAAAAGTTTTAATACAAAAATTCCCATAAAACTAATATTTTAACAAGCACGTGTGTGTTGAGCGTATGAAGGAGGAGCTTGGGGTTTTCACTCTCATGAGATTAATCACAAAATTTTGAAAGATTTTTACAAAAATAATTAATATTTTTTTTTTCAATATTTCTCTTTCTTTTTTCTTTCTACAAACATTAGAGTTATGTTTAAAATTTATTTTTTTCTGTTAATTATATTAGTTTCTATTTTTCTTTCTTTCTCTCTCTCTCTTATTGTTTATTTCTATTTTATATGAAAAAAAAATTAAATTGTATCCTTATAAAAAAATAAAAAATTCCATTCATTTATCATGAAAAATATCTATTTTTAATTAAATTATAAAATTTTATATAGACTAATTTATAATTAAATTTTAATGTATTAATTTCTTATTTACTCTTTAAAGTATGTTTTACTGATTATTGTGAACATTAAATTTTTTATTTACTTTTTATCAAAGAATAATTTTTTGTGTCTGTGTGTGTTGCTTATTATTTATTTATTAAATGTGACTTCAATTTTTATTTTTTAAAAATATTTTTTATTGTCGAGGGAGGGGAAGGGAAATGTGAAATTCATCACCTCGTATGTAAGAACTTTACACTGTTGCACAGGAGCAACTTCAATTCTATTTTAAATGAAAGTAAATCTTTTGAATTGTATAAAAGTCTATAAAAGTTTTGAAATGAAAACCCATAAAAATCTACGAAAAACTTCCATTAATTCCATATAAATTTGTTAGAGTTCATGAAATCAATGAAAGTCATCACTTTAAAAAAGTCAATAAAAATCTTCAAAAGTCCCAATTGAAAACAACCCCTTAAGATACTTAACTTGAATCAGTTTTGAGCAGGGCCACAGCTACATGTGACGAGGAGTGACAACTGTCCCCACAACATTTTGGAATTTTTTAAAATTCTTGTAGAAATTTTGTAAAAGGGAATTTATGTACTCTCATCATTTGGGATACGATCGTGATACTATCGTCATTGAAAAAGTTTATGATGTTCTATTTTCAAAGGAGAAGATGAACCATCTTGTTGGATCTGAGGCTCATGGAGATTGTCTTGTTGTAGATGGTGGTTATGTAAGGGGCAAATCAAGGACTAGTTACAATAATAAAGTCTATTATTCCAAGAGACGAGAACATATTAAGAATGATAGTTATAAGTTGTTGAATAAAAATAAATCAGTTCCTGCAAATCAAAAGGAAAAACAATCAAAAACTTCAAGTAAAGCCAATATTGCATAATAGCTAAAATGGTGGAGAACTTGTGGTGACTTTTGACGGCAACTCCAAATCAGACGAGAATTGGATTCCTGATACAGCTTACACTTTTCATATGGATCCTAATCGGATTTATTTTCAACATATAAAAGAGTTTCCAAACTTGCTATGGTAATGAGAAATATTACACCTTGTAGGAAATTAAAATACTTGATGATATAAGACATGATTCAGATTTGAAGAGAAATCTTATCTCCATGAGTACTCTTAATTCAAAATGGTACAAGTACACTTGGGTAGGTGGAGTGTTGTGATTTGTATATCTCGCAAATGTACGGATTGTAATAAGTAATATAGTGCACCAATAAGTCCGTATAACGTTCCCACGAGGACTACTATCTAACAATTGGTTAAATTATTTCTTACTTTAATTTGATCGAATACAAATAATAAGGTTTGTAATTGGTGCCTAAATTATTCTAACTAAACTAAATTATCTAACGTACACAATTTATTAAATTTTAGTTTTAAAAGTGTGAATGTGGATGCCAGCATTTACAATTTTACCTATGGATCCCATTTAATTTGTCAATCAAGNTTCAATTTACCCCTTTCGAGTTCTTATTGAGTCTATTTAACTAATTCAATTCCACATCTCTATGCAAATCAATCATAGTTAAATGAAAAACTACTTTTAAAAATTCATCTAATGACCACAATAATTAGTATAGGTATCTTTATACGTTATACTAAATTACCAAATTTTACTATATGGTCTAAATCAAAAACTCACCTCTCGATTTATAATAGATTCACAAAATCATTGAATAATTGGCCAAAGAATTCAAAGTATTAAATTCATGAATAAAATCAACACATGTGCATTTAAAGAACTAGAGTCTTGAATAAAAGAAATAAAGGATCATACATAGATTACATTGTTCATCTTAATTATGAATTTAAATACTCATAATAATGAAAGAAAAACAAAAAGTATAGAATTTATAACCGGGTTTTGAAATTTTAATCATATAAAGAATTGGATCTTGCACAAAAAATCTTCTTCAATCTCAAAATTCTTCAAACACTTATTTTTGCTCTTTGATCTTCATGATCATGTGTTTTTTTCTCCCCCAAATTGTGTTCTCTATAATTGTATTTTTGTTTTGTTCAAGTCTTGGAAGAGTTTTAGTTGAATTAGGTTTTCAAAAAAAAGAATTGCACTTGAAAACCCTATTTGGCGGTGAGCGGAGCGAATTTTATCTTTCTTCCCAAGGGAGGCGCCCACTTCGTGGTGCCTGCTCCCACTCTGCGCATTCTTTAAGTATTTTTATCATAACTTTCTTTTTCGATGTTCGATTAATATGATTTAAAATGCGTTGAAAAGATAAATCAAAAGGCTACAACTTTACTGGAGATCTTTTTTCTAATTCGACCATTTACTATGTTAAAGATGAGTCTTAATCTCCAACTAAAAATCTGGACCATACTTGTGCGGTTGAAAATATTTTGATCATATTTCATTCATTTTCAACTTCTAATTGACCACTAAAATTCTCGAATCTTCATCATGAGGTTCGACACAACTTTTGAATATTTACACTTTAGTCCTCAAATTTTGGATCTTGCTTTTTTTCGTCAATCTCTACTTCTTTCTTTCAATTCCACTTCATTTTATCGAAACTCACCTAGTAAACGAAATATACAACAAATTAGGGTATAATTATTCAAAGAACTATAATTTTTTTATATTTTTAGGTCTGAATAAGTGTATAAAATACACTTATCGTGGAGTCCTAAAGGTTAGTAAAGGTGACCATATTGTGTTGAAGGGATAGAAAAGGTCCAACTTGTATGTCTTGCTTGGTTCTATATAATATTTAGACATTAGTCAGCAGAAATTTGGAACTCCCGTGGATTTTGAGCTTGGTACAGTTTCATTGGTGTTTAGTTTATGGTCTATATTAAAGAATATGTCTCAATCGAGTTCAGAAGTTCAGGGTAATACCGTTTTGCCACTACCATCGGTGGAGCCTCGTATTCAATTGATAGAAATAGACTCAGGAGAGATATTAGACCTCCACAAAAGTACGGTGAAAATGATTTTGTTGCTTTTACTTTTAAGTACAATCGAAGGTATTGAGTCTAGTAAAAAAAAAAAAAACCTTCTACAGAAGCAGTTAGTTATGTTGATTATGTTATAGTGTATGTTTCTATCCTATTTAATAATTATTAAGTTATTTGTGAACTTGTTGCTTGTTAGGATAATTCAAGCAACTTTAGTGTCCAAGGTAATATTGTTGAGCAGTACTTGGATTTCAATCGATATTCAGTTATTGAGTTTGCCCTATTTGGGTTTTGTGTCAATTAAAAAAAGCAGTGGAGAATTTTTCTATTGTATAATTTTTTGGTGGATAATTTGTTGTTGAAGAGATAAGTTTTATTTCTTGTAATGAAATTTGTCTCTAGATGGAGATTTTGTTAAGTTTATTTCATTGCAGTGGAATTTGTGTTAATGTAGAGTTTGTTAGAATTAGTGTGTGATCCAAATTCTATTTTGAAGACTATTTGAGAATTCTATTTGAAGTCGACTTGGAAATTCTAGTTAAAGTTTAATTGGGAATTCTATTTGAGAGTTTAATTGGGAGTTGATGATTTGTGTTAAACTTGAAGAAGAAAAAGGAGTACAATTTGAAATAGGAGAGGAAAAAATCGTGCAAGAAGAAGTATCGCATCGGCACTCGCTATGTGCCAATCATCTCGATTGAGCACTCAGAATAGATGTTCCAACACTCACTGTCCACGAGGTGGCCACTCGAGCGGCAATCTTATCCGGAGAATCTTCAGTTCGCGATTTTTATAGATTTTTGAATCCAATTTTATTCCAGACACTATATTATTGTATAAACTTGTTATAGTTGAATTCTACCACGTCTTAAACTATTCTTTGCACTATATATATGAGGAGTAAACATATAAAAATATCAATCATTACATTCTACACAATAATTTATAATCTTTCGTTATTGATATTAATAAATGATCCCCTTCTGCCAGTGGATCTTTTTCAACGTAAATTTAGTGTTCTTGTTTGATTTTTGTATTGATATATTATTCTCGTTCCTTTCTTTGCTAACAAATGGTATCGGTTCGATACATAATTCTTAACAATAGTTTTATACTAATACGGTCTAACCTGGCGCCAAACGAAATCTTAAGTTGCAAATATTTGGTATTAGTTGCTTTCAAGACATCAATCATACGAGACAACATATCTGAGACTTTATGGATAGATTAACTATAAAAGGCGAATTTCTGTGTATATACATAGTTCATTTTCTTGGAGCCACAACATGCAGTCGGTCATAATATCTATCTGCACCTAAGAACTTCATTTTCACATTTTTAGACTTCGCTATGACAGGTTTGATTGATGAATTAATACGAGATTTCAGACTAAAATGGAACCAGAGAGTTAAACTTGCCATGAAATTAGAAGTTAGAACACTAGTTTGTTTCAAAGTACATATCCATCTCTAATCAACCAAAAATATGTAGACGACGATAGTGTCACACGAGCTACTTTTCTTCTGCAAACTATCATGTGTGAATAACATGCAATAAATTGAATTCCTCAATAATAATAGATTATTAGAAGATGTGTTTGGCTTCTTGAGTTGAATTCTTAATTATGGTATTTGTTGACTTCACAGTATGACGAATCAAGTAGCCAATAGAATCGTGGCTACCTCCCCTTCACGTAGACGTCACATGCACGATAAAACACACTGTTAGGAGGCCAAGATCACTGATCGACAAAAAGGTCCGACAACCGTTTGCACTTCGACAGCCGAACAAGAGATAATGAGTGCAAGAGATGAGAGACGGAATTTGGCTAGGATTAGAAAATATTACCTCAAGTATGAATTGGACTCACATAAATACATACAGCAATGAAAATGGACCAAGTGGAGCTAATGGATCGAGCCCAACCCCAAGACGAGGTTACTTGATTTAATAGGCTCAATCCAATTGACATAAACAATTGTCGAGTAGGTCAATGTGAGACCCTCGAGTCATGCAAATGCTACATAATTTATAGATATAACAATATTATTGTGATAAAAATATAATAGATGCAGTGTCATGTAGAAGTAAGATGTTTTTTTAATGAACAGGCAGGAGGATGTTTATGGATGCTTTGACCAATTAATGGATAGCTAGGCTAATTAGGGTTTAGCCGTTTAGGAGACAAGGCCACATGTGTAGGACCTCGGTAGCATCTAATCTACGTACATTTCAATTCCTCCATATCAATGCCAAAAATATTCTAAAAAGTCACTGTTTTTTTTTCGTTTTTGCACCCAGTATTTGAGGCTCGCTTTCAACCCAAAAAAAAAAAAAAAAAAAAAAAATTATATATATGTATCTGAGGCTCTGGAGAGTGGGGAAGGGTCCGAAATTTGCAGCGTGAGATATGGCAGCTTCCTCTCAGAGTTAATCTTTATGTCCTAACTTTTTGAGTCTCAACATTAGTATGCCTCAACTTCAGTGCATTACTTACAAATCATGAATGAAATTCCTAAAATATTTGTCTCATCAAACTAAGCACATAAAAATAGAGGGGAAAAAAAATTCCATTCATCTATCCATCGCTATATCTTTTCCTAGCACCAACTATGATTCTAAAGTGTAATCCAACAGACACCGAAGCCGGTATGAAGCTTCTGGAGGACCTGACTACAAATGCAAACCAAGTGCAGCAACAGGTACTGAAGGAGATACTAACACAAAATGCAAATACAGAGTATCTAGATACCTTCCTGGATGGCCATGCCTCCAAGAAACTTTTCAAGAAAAAAGTCCCTGTCATCAATTACGAAGATATCGTGCCTTATATTGAACGAATCGCCAATGGAGAACAGTCGAATATCATATCAGCTCAGCCTATTATTGAGCTCCTCACAAGGTAAACTATAGGGCATTTCTACTTTCAGCTTATGCCTTGTTTTATTATTTTTTTCCCTAATGCTGTTGGCTTTTTACATAGCTCTGGAACATCTGGAGGGCAGCCAAAGATGATGCCTTCAACTGCTCAAGAGCTTGACAGAAAGTCATTCTTCTACAATATCCTTGTACCGGTGATGAACACGTAAGTAATTAAGAAGAATTTAATCCATTTCCTGCTTAACTTGTATGTACTGTTTGTTTCAGATTAATGAAACAGTGATAAGTAAATTGCTCAATTCTTCTACTTTCTGTTACAATTTAGGTATGTAGAGGGGTTAGACCAAGGAAAGGCAATGTTTCTTCTCTTCATAAAACCAGAAATCAGTACCCCAGCCGGCTTGGTTGCTAGACCAGTCCTAACTAGCTACCATAAAAGCAGCAACTTCAGGAACCGGCCTTTCAATAAATTCAATGTTTATACTAGTCCAGATGAAACTATACTATGTTCAGATAGCAAGCAGAGCATGTATTGCCAGTTGCTATGTGGTCTCGTACAGCGAAGTGAGGTCCTGAGGGTTGGTGCAGTTTTTGCATCCGCTTTTCTGCGTGCAATCAAATTCTTGGAGGATCATTGGCGAGAACTATGTCTTAATATAAGAACAGGAGAACTTAGTGACTGGATTACCGATCCAAGTTGCAAGAAAGCCGTCTCTTTAATTCTAAGCAAGCCAATGCCAGATTTGGCAGATTTGATAGAGCATGAATGTATTGGAATATCATGGGAAGGGATAATTAGGAAGCTTTGGCCAAGAACCAAGTATGTTGAGGTTATAGTTACGGGATCTATGGCACAATATATATCAACTCTTGAATTTTACAGCGGTGGCCTGCCTTTGGTTTCCACAATGTATGCTTCTTCCGAGTGCTATTTCGGGATTAATCTCAAACCAATGTGCAAACCTTGTGAAGTGTCTTACACTCTCCTCCCAAATATGGCGTATTTTGAATTCATCCCCGTCATTGAAGATCATGACGAAAAGATGCAGGAGAAGGTCTATTGCAATGGCAAATCTGATCAGAAAAATGGGATTAATGAGGAAGAATGGGTAAAAAGTAAAATCGTGGATCTTGTGAATGTCAAAATTGGTCATTACTATGAACTTGTTGTGACCACATTCACAGGTAAATCTATTTCACATGCTGTATTTATTCATTGTATTTACTTATAATAAAGATAATAGTCAGTTTAGTAATACAATTCACTATATACAATCATAATGAAAAGTCACTTGCATTCTTTTAATTGTGTGATTTTTATATTCAGGTCTGTATAGGTACAGAGTTGGAGACATTCTCATGGTGACTGGTTTTCACAATAATGCTCCTCAATTTCGATTTGTGCAAAGACGAAACGTGGTTTTGAGCATTGACACTGACAAAACGAGTGAGGAAGACCTCTTGAAGGCAGTAACAGAAGCAAAGCTTATTATTGAATCACTTGGATTCCTTCTGACGGAATATACTAGCTATGCTGACACCACTTCAATTCCCGGTCACTATGTGCTCTTCTGGGAGCTTCAAAAGAGAGAAAATGCAGACCAGCAGCCAGAACTTGATCCTATTGTAATGGAGCAATGCTGCTACAGAGTGGAAGAGTCTCTAGATTCTGTGTACAGGAGGTGCAGGAGGAAGGACAAATCAATTGGTCCTTTAGAAATCAGAGTTGTGAAACACGGAACCTTTGATGCACTCATGGACTTCTGTCTTTCTCAGGGATCTTCTGTAAATCAATACAAGACGCCACGTTGTATTAAATCTGAGGAAGCTACCAGGGTTCTCAACTCGAGGGTGGTCGCTAGATTTTTCAGCAAAAATGTTCCTTCATGGGAGCCTTTTAGAATTGAAGAAAATAAGTTAAGGTCAGACATGAACAGAGCTGTTTGATGTTTATTTCTGGATACAAGTTTCCAGCTTATTTAGAATTTCGTAAAAATATCCTAGTATTCGCTAAAACTATTTTGGGCTGAAGCCTTAAAACCTACAATTTATATGATTAAAACATATTTAGTGTGGAAAACCTGCAGACTACTCCAGATTTAGAATATTTCGATGTGCAGCCTATTCACATTAGAGTGAAGGAAAACTTGAGCCAAGATCCTTAACATGTATTTTTCTAGGATACGGCGAAGAAACCAAAGGCTATAGACTTTCGGTTATAAAAACAGAAGGGCTTTAGAGTAATAATAAGAATAAACGTAATATTTAAAGAAAATTTGATGCCTTGTTTAAATTCTGTTACTTTAGTTTCTGTCGAAAAAGTGATGACTAGAGAAACTGTTTTAGAAACTCAAAATTCTGAAAATGCTATACATGATGATTAGCTTGATTGAAGTGACATCTCAATTGAAATAGATAATGTACACTATGATGAGGAAACTGAAAATCTGACTTTATCTGATTACGAGTTGTCAATCGATAGAAGTAGAAGAAATAGATTTCCTTCTACTAGAATCAGCAATGAAGATTTTGCAACCTTTTTCACTATTTAAGATTCCTATAGTTCTAAACTAAGTACCTATGAAGAAGCCATAGGAAGCCATGAAAGATGAAAAATAATATTTAAAGAAATTGATTCTTTATTAATGAAAAATAAAACTTGAATTCTCGTTGATAAACCTAATAATTAGACGATGTAAATGAGTTTATAAGATTATAGAAGGTAGACATAATTCTAAAACAAAGAGGCATATTAAACTAGGTTAATAGCAAAGGGGTTTACTCAAAGAGTGAATAGATTATAATGAAATATTCTCACATGTTGCAAAATATACATCTAACATAATTATGATATTTTAGCTAGAAATTGGATCAGCTTGATGTGTGGGTGTCTGTGTGTCTGTGTGTGTGTGTGAATCAACCTAGGGGTTTTGAGTTAAAATCCAAAATTGAAAATGTTTAGTTGTTAAAGAAATCCTCATATGATTTGAAACGGGCTCTAGGCAGTGGTATAAGAAGTTTAACCTATATTCAAATTTTGGGTTTTATGAAAAGCAAATTTAATTCTTGTTTCTTCAATAAATGTGCAGGTGGTTATAAATCAGTTTATCTGCCTTTATATGTTGATAATATGTTGTTAGCATGTAATCATATGAAAAAATAGATAATATAAAATCAAAGTTGAAATTTGAGTTTGAAATGAAAGATCTAGGACAAGTAAAGAGAATATTAGGCATAGAAATTAAAAGAGAGAGAATATTCTTTATCTGTATCAGCCTTCTTATGTAACTAAGGTGTTAGAAAAATTCTCTGTGTTTGATTGTAAACTTGTTACTTTGTCTTTAGCTAATTACTTTAAATTTTCAAGTGAACAATCAACTTAAACTAATGAAGAGTTAGATAGGATGAATAAAATACCTTATGTAAATACGGTTGAATCTATTATGTATTTGATGGTCTATACCTAACTCGGTCTAGTTCATGGCATAAACATTTTAAGCATGTATATGACAAATCCATGTGAAACTCATTGGATTGATATAAGATTGATGCTTAGATATTTGAAAAGCTCACTTGTGTTGGGGTTAAAGTTTAAAATATGCGATCAAGGCCCACAACGATAAAAATTCGAATGGGTCGAAGGTAGGAGGTTCATGAAATAAGTCTTTCGCCACCCTATCAAGGGGTTCCCCCACATTGGCAAGTCCACATATTCCAATGTTTAGGCTAAAGAAATGCTTGTGAAGGTTGTGAGGGATGAGTTGCTCCACATTGGCCTTGATAGGATTATGCATGTGATCTTCATATAAGAAGATCAACTTCTTATATATTTACTCTTTGCGATGGGTGCATTACTAGGAAATCCCAATTGCAAAAGACTGTAGCTTTATCTTCAATAGAGGCGTAGCATATAGTAGCTTATGATAATGTGAAAGAAGGATTTTTTTTACGGGGGCTATTAAGGGAAATTAGTTTCGATGATTTTTCGGTTATATACAGATAATCAAAGTGCAATTCATCTAAGTAAAAATCTTTTATACCGTTGTAAGACAAAACATGTTGACATAAAATTTCATTTTTCTAGAGACGTGATTGAAAATGTTATGATTGCATTTAAAATACGAACTTGGTACAATCCCTCTTATCTTGGTCTTGGTACTAAAGTTATTCTCTAAGTTAAAAAATTGCTTAATTATTCTAACTATTACAAGAATGTAACGTTTTAAATAAAATAAGCAAGATAGTTTGTACTAGCTTTAAACTAATTCTTTTTTTTTTTTTTTTACAGGTTAATCGTAGCAAGTGAAACAACTTTTAGAAAGTTTTGCAACGAGAATTGAGTCAATAGTTTAGTAAGATGGAGGTTGTTATAATTGTGCCTCAAATTGACTTGGTTAACTTTGCCTATATTTGATGAAATTGAGTTTTGCTAAATGGCATTTTTAGCTTATTAAGTGGACTGATATGAGCATTACACGTGGTTCAATTACAGTAATTAGATGGAAGGCTTTTACCTCTCTCTTCAAAAAGAGATCTAACCCTAATTCACACACAATAGTGTGTGTGCAGCTTCTAGATTTTCCGGTTTATCTCATTCTTCTCTGTAGAAATCTTGCGTGGGTTTTTGTTTACTTTGGTGAACAATTAATGTAATTTTGAGTTAGTCGAGAGAAATATTGAACAATAGTATTGAACGATTATTAGTATAGTTTTCAGCAGCAGAGCTTGATCTACTTTATATGATCTACTTTGATTTTTTTGAATTTAAACGATATATTGGGACCAATTGCATCTCCAAATGTAGAAGAAGGGACAGAGTATTGGTCAGCTCCAGCAATTTTCAGGGACTAAGTCAAGCTGTGATTCTTAATCAAAGAATTCATTTCAAAATTAACTATCTACCCAGAGAGATTGTTAGATTCATGCGCATAGATCATGTTTTGCACGCAAAATTGAACACGACTCTTTGATACTGTTTAGCAATTTACAATTTACGCTACCATACAAACAAACCAATAAGATTGAGAACACAATAGCTATTAATGTAGACACATGGATTACATATCCAGAAGATAAATATGACTATCTTTGACATGAAGCAAAGATGAAAGAAAGAGCATGGAAACTAAGATAAAGGCTAGCATGCAGCCACGAGTAGAGAAGTAACATGATTATTACAAGGAGACAAGAAGAGGAAAGCAAGGAAACGGTAGGAACAGAGAGAAAAAGCTGTATGAGATGGGGGCCTGCCTTCTATTTTTTGTTTTCTCTGTCTCGAGCATTTATGTTCTACATGTGATCTCAACCACCACCTCTAAGCTTTTATATTTTATCCTTGCCCCTATCTTTTTTCTTTTTCCCGAGTATTATACAGAATAAAGCTCTAAAGAGTACAACTATACCTCAATTCGATCAATCTTGTATATATCTTTAGTCTCTTTTTTCTTTTTTTTCTTTTTTTCTCCTTCTTTTTTCCTTGGGAACCTTCATTAATATATACATTATAGACCACTACTACCTTTGGAAACATAAAAATCAGTCAATATGAGGCAACACAAGATGGCAAAAAGGAGGAGTAGGTTGGATTCTTAAATACATGCTAGTATGTGTGTGATTGGACTTGGTACTTTTTGTGGGTGGGATGGAATCGCAAAAAGCATGGAGGGTGGAGCGTGATTGAATACATGAGAGTAAATGACAATGCCAATTCCAAGCACACGCCTGCTCAATTCATGTTTATGTAAGCAATGTACCCCCTCGTGCACTCATCCCATCCACAGAATCCATATATCCCTCTCGCCTCATTTATTCAAGTGTTTGATTTTCGGTGTTGAGAGCCCTTTTCAGACAATAGTAATACAGGTTTGATGTTGAAACAAGTATGATTGTGGGACCTCATCACATGAGACAGCTTCCGCCTGCTTTGAATCATGTCTCAAATGGATTTGGGATTGCTACAGGAATTCATTTGTTTCTAGTTTAACGTGGAATATTGTATTTGGGGTGGAATTCTATCCTATTGAAAATCATTCACACCAATTATTCATACCAATAATTGTATCTATCTAGTTCGCCTATCGTAATACCAAATGAAGCTTGGTGTTGGCCGTCGGGGTCAAAATATGTTAAAGGATTGATGTCAACCTTCTTGAGTTGGGATTGTCCTTTGAGGTCATTTGACAGTCAAGTCAACTTCAATGTATGTGTTCTCATAGTAAAAGTATCTAGGTTTTTCCTCGCTCTATGTGCAGTAGTCTGCAAACCACATATAATAAATAAACTGCACTAGACAACTCCGGTGTGACGGGTTCGACCGAGAAAGTGTTGGCAGAGGATTCGAACTTGTGACATTCTGTCTCCGAGCTCACCTGCTCCACCAACTCGGCCACCCCCGAAGGGGTAAAAAAAAAGCATCTAGGTTTTATGTATTAAAGTAAGTGTGGCAAAAATAAAAATGAATTGCGATACCTCATCTCACGTCTTTAAATACTTTTAAAAAAAGAAAACATTATTTGCAAATAAAATTATGCTTGAACTTTTTAGTCTTGTTGAAAATCTTCAATATTTAACGTATTTAGAGATGGCAACGGGGCGGGGCGAGGACTCCCCATCCTGCCCCGCCCTGCCCCAAGCCCCTCCCGCCCCACCAACCCTGTACGGGTGGGGCGAATTTTTTTGCCATCTCTACATGTATTTCATTTTATTTGTTGACTGGTGCAATTGTCAAAACATTTGAAATTAAGTCCCTATCAGGTTTAGATAAAAACAAGAATCTTAATAGATTATGATAAAAATTGATAGAATGCGTGGTTGAAAAATCGGGACTTTCAGAAATATGTAGTTAAAATTAATTAAACCAAACAAGAGCTAAGTGAATTTTTCAAGTAGGGTGAGAACGAAATTTCTATGCAAGCGTTTCCATTTTTCACTTAATTAATTAATGGTGCATAATAATATTATATGGAGTTGCATAAATATGAGAACCTTTATTTCATGTGCCTCATTTAGCCCATGTTTGGCCCCATTAAAATTTTAATACATTTTTTTCTCTTTCTTTTTAATCATACATTCTTCAATAAAATAATATTACACAATAATCATTAACTTAATTTTTCTTCTTTTTTAATCACACATTCTCCCAAAAATTACTATTCAAAAATTTATTATTTCAAAAACCTCATTATAATATGGGCCAAACAAAAGCTTAATTTATGAGCTGGCACGAGGTGCAGAATAATATTTACATCGTATCATCATTAAGTAAGATTCTATGAGATGAATTTTATGCAAAACAATGCCCAATCTAAGAGTGCAGTGTAACGACTCACTTTTGCTATTCCTATCAAACTTTTATACAAGTTATTCAATATATATAAAGTATTGGTGTAAGATTCGTTTACTATGACGACAACTTTTTAAGAAATTTAATGGACCTGAATTGATATGTTAACATCAGAAATGTTTTCACCTGATTCAAACGAAAAATAGTGGCAACATTCCAATCAAAAGTTATACCATAACTTGTTGCTGTACTTGTTCACTACGGATTTTTCTTTACAAAGTTACAATTGCGCCAACACCTTCATCCTTTCAAAAATCAAAATAGAAGAAGGAGAATATCAAACTTCACTACCAATCCCTACTGGGTTTTTAACAAAAAGGTAGTGATCTTTCTTTTTCTTCTCACATACTTCATCTACTACATGTGGCTACCTTTTACATATTTAGATAACACATATGTCAACAGAAATTACATTAAAACTGATGGTGCAGTGGCGAACCGTGATTGCAATAGTAAATTCTAGCATAAAAAGGTGTTCATCATTAGTATTATAAGACCATACGTCCATACAAACAATCCAATAAAATTCCACTCCATCTCGCATCATCGCCTAGCTATCTTCAAAGTATTCCATATAGCCTCTAGTCATGTTGATCCAAAAAGGAAGATGAATTGGAGAATGAGTTTATCAACAACTCGTGAATGAAATATGGTGCAAGTGTGTAACCGATGCATGTGATGAAATAAATAATTGTTTATCTTCATTTTCTTTTGGCCAGTACGAAGTCACTATTGTATACTTGAGCTCAACTTAATAAAGTGACACTAATATGATACTAGCCAGTACATAATTGCCTTCTCTCGGCCAGATTTCTCTCTTTTCCCACTAATAATTGTTGAACTTTAATGCTGGTTCCTCATCTTCAACAGTCACTTAAGGTCAGGTTATCCATATGACCTTGTATACAACCAATAACCAATTTTCGTACTTATGAATGCTCATGCCATACAATTATTTTAATACGACTTCAATATCATAATTTTTATACTTAGTTTACTATGTTAAAAAAAACATGATGTATTGCAAGTAAGCTTAACTTAACTTAGTTCCAGTTTACTGCAGGGTATTAAAGCACATAACAAATAAACACATTTTTCACTCACAATATTTGACAAACTGATTCGAGCAACGTTCTCTGTTCCTGTTATTTTTAGCTTCTAATATCCTTAGGAAATGTATGAATGTTAGCATTTATATAGGACCATTTCCACATTTTTAAAACTTCCTTCCATTGGCTGATTTGGAGGTGCAATTATAATATATATATTTTCCTTCCTTAGTCTCTAAGATAGAAAACTAGATCATGTGTTTAAGAGGCAGCTCTATCATCCCCTATGTGTTCGCTCTCTCAGCCTTAAAATTAGTAAACTAGACTAGACCACATGTTTTAGGAAGCAGCTGGATCATCTCTGTGTTCACTCCCTTAGCCTTTAAGTTAGTAAACTAGACCACATGTTTTATGAAGAAGCTGGATCACCACCTATGTGTTTATTTTCTGCCCTTTAGATATAGCAAATATANGTAGATGCATCATTTCCTTGTGTCCACTACTTAATATGGTACCTGGATCATTTCTTTGTGGTTTATTTATTTTTCTTTGGATTGTAATCCTAACTTATTTATTTATCTTAATTAACTATTCATAACTATATGTTATTCTCCGTTGCTAAAGTATGGTAATTTAGTCGTTCACGAGATATTCGATATTCTAGTAATAATCTTGTTCTTCAATTGATATATAAAATATGGGGACATTACATGTAGTATTTCGAACTGTGGCGGACAAGCAATTAGGTAAATAACATAAAAACATTTCGATGAGATCACAGTGGAGAATATCTCTCCTATGAGTTCAAAACATATTTTTCAAATAATGGAGTTTTATCTCAATTAAGTATTCCATGAACAACTCGATAAACGTTACGTCAGAAAGGAGAAATTGAATCATAGTTATTAAACTTGACCCGGAAATTGACTCGGTCAAGGTGGTCATCGGATTATTGGTCGGACCGGTGAACCGGTGGGTCATTACTTAAAAATTATATAAAAAATTTTAAATTATATTTTTTTATTGAGACAATTAATTTTTTAAAGTTATTTGTTACTAATTATTTTTATACCTTTAAATTAAAGATTTTTTGAACTCATTTATTAGTGATAATGGTTACAGTTTGATTTTATAATTTTGAATATTATATTTTCCCTTTTTGTGACGTACAAATCATTTATTACTTACTGACTAATAATGTATGTGTATTATCTATTCAATTTATTTTAGTTAAAATTAAAATTTTCAAACAAAATAATTATATGATATTACAAAATGAGTGAAAATATTGGACTAATTTTATTAAAAATATTTTTAGAAGACAGCAAATTATTCATATGTTAGATATGATTTATTGCACAAAAGGACAACAAGTGTTTTTTGCTTTGGTGGTAAGATTATTTCCTAGTTAGCTAGATGTCAAGTGTTCAAATCTTTAGTCCCCTAAAATAAAATTTTATTGAAGAAAAGTTTTGAAATTTGGTTAAAAACTGAATCGGCCCGAATCAGCTCGATAATTAAATAAAACTACCTAATTGACCTTGTCAAATCCTCTTTATGACTGGGCCACTTGTATTTACATAATATGAGTTTGCCCAACCTAGAATAGGGTCTGAGCAACCGGTTTATCAGGCCGACCGATCAAGCCGAGCCGATTTTAATAACACTGAATTGAACTTTTTTAGGTATGGTTAGATCAATTCTTAGTTTCTACATTTTTCCGTTTTCCTTTTCAGTTATGTTATAGGTACACAAAAAATTTGACAAAATTTTTACAAAACAATACTTGGCAATTTTTCATTGGTTTTGGATCCAATAATGGTAGAAAATACGCAACACCTGTATGTTTTTCGTGAATAATTCCTTTTTAGGATAATCTTTACAAACACCCATATATCTACTCAACCTAGTACCATCTAAATAGTTACTAAAGCTCACTTGGAACTATAGAATGGACACAAATCAAATTTGCGGCACATTTGTATATGGGATATCCAGCACACGTGCTCAAAGAGAAGATGGATAAGATAGAACCGAAATAAAAATGATTCATGTTTATAGGTTATCCAAAATGAACTAGAAGCTATCATTTTTATAGTCCGCAAGATAAGAAGATATTTTTCAGCACAAATGCAATCTTTGTAGAGGACAAGTATATTGGAGAAAGAGCGTCGAAGGACAAGGTTCTACTGGAGGAAATGAATGGAAAAGTTCATAGCTCATCTACTTTAGAGATCTGCATAGAACTTGTGATCAATGATTTCGAACCACCTACAAATTTTATGGTAGCTGATTTCAATGGATGGAATATACAAGCAACACCTAAGCTTGTTATTCCAATTGATAAGGCAGGAACATAAATCATAGGAAAACATAACCATATTGTCCTTCGGTCATGGAGGTGGTGTGTTGGTTGTACGTGGGATGCGAATGGGGTGGGGTGTTTGTGACCAATTATTTGAGATTGTGACCAATAAATTGAATATTTTGTGACCAATTTGACCTAAAAAGTCGAATTCTGACTTTAATATTTGTGATTTTTGTACCAAAAAATTGATATTGTGACCAATAAATTGGATATTTTGTGACCAATAAATAATATGTAACCTAAAAAATAATATGTGACTTATTAATATGATAGACTTGTGATCGATGAATAAATTGTGATGTATATTTGTGACCAATGAAAAAATTGTGACCGATAAAATTTTTGAATTGTGACCATAAAATAATTTGTGGCATATGAAAATTGTAATTTGATATATACTAATTATATGGAATTGTGACATTAATATATTTAATTAATTAATTAAATCATAAATAAATTTTAATGAAAACCTTATTTTTGAAATTTAAAACCTCTATTCTTAGTTTTGAAATGG
>CAIGRF010329806.1:0-13128 GCA_903798235.1 Fraxinus ornus | reverse complement strand
ATTATTTTTATTCGATAAAAAATTTAAATTTGAAATTAACTTTAAACGGGACGGGTAGCGGGACGAGGACTATGTTTCTCGTCCCCGTCCCCTTTACCCCGTTAGGAGGGTAATCCTCGCCCCATTCAGGGCGGGGCCCCACGGATATCAAGTTGAACGAATTTTTTTGCCATCCTTAGAAGAGAGTATTGAGATATCTCAGAGGGACAATAAACCATGGACTATGGATTCAAAGAAGTGATAGACTAACCTTGAATAGTTACTCAGATGCAGATTGAGCTTCATGTCCGGATGATAGAAGATCAACAATCGGCTATTGTGTTTACCTAAGAAAAAACTTGATAGGCTGGTCTTCAAAGAAGCATCATGTTATGGCACGTTCAAATACTTAATCAGAATATAGGCCCTTGCATCAACTGCCTCAGAAATCACTTGGATTCAATCACTCTTTCAAGAATTGGAGCTTCCACTGGCTGCAACTCCAACCATTTGGTGTGATAACACAAGTGAAGGTGCCTTTAGCTACCAACCCCGTGTATCATGCTAGAACAAAGCATATGGAATTGAACGTACATTTCATCATAGATAAAGTGATAGCAAAGGAATTGGAAGTGAAATATGTGCCTTCCTCAGACCTAATTGCAGATTTGCTGACCAAGGGACTGAACCACTCAAGATTTCTCTTCTTGAAAGATAAGTTTGGAGTTACTCCGATACCTTCCAGCTTGAGGAGGGTGTTAAGAACTTAACAGAAGTTAGCAGCTCAATGAGGTAAGTGAGTGCAGATCCGATGAGTGCATCAGCAGTCTCTTTCCTTGCTGTCTTGAAGTTGTTTATCATTTGTTGTGCCAACACTCATTCTATTGTAAATGATTCCAGATATGATCCACTAATTTAGGAACTAGCCAACTGCAGCATATTCTAGATCATTCTTTCAACATTCTTTTGTATTATATATTTTCAAAGCTATGGCAATAGAAACCATGGTTGATAGCATTCTATCTATAATTAAACTTCAACTACAACCATCCAAACAAAGCCCAAAAGAAGTCCCATTTTATCACATTGCTAGATCTCCATCATTACCCCCACCAACCCACCCACGCTACCATAAATCATATATAGATGCAAGATAAATTTATATCCCAAAAATTTCTTCCCACACTTAATCAACCAAATATGAGGTTAATAATAAGTCCTCCTACAAGCCAATACTCTAATACCCAAGACTAAACTCAAGTTCAATTTCCAGCCACCAAAGCCACAACAAAATCAAATTTACCTTATTTACACACCCAGAATATGCTTTAGATCTACCAACATTATAAATTAACAACCAATCATTCATTAAATAGAAACTCATTTAAGATCATAGATTTTACTATCTAGTAAATCAAGAAATCAAAATAAATAAAACCCATATATTGAACATAATGTTAGTAACTAACACAATACAAAACATAGATCAAGAAAAAATTATAAAGGGTACTCACTTCCATTAAACAAGAATCTTCAAGAAAACTTGCTATTGAGCACAACCCAACAAGCTCTCAACGCCACAATAAGAGAGATGCCAACAAAGCCCCGCCTCTGTATGTGTGTGAGAGAGAGAGAGGGGGAGGCGATGACCGGTTGACTGGAACCACCGATCACCGATGAAGATTGATCTCGACTATAGCAGAAGACAATTCTGGTGACTGAGTGCAAGTTATCCGGTCACTGATGTGCTGTCGGAACTATTTAACTGTCAAATCAATCGAAGAAATGTCATGAAATATAAGTGGAAAATTTGCAAATTTTTTTTACCTAATATGTGCCACTCATTAGCTAAAAAATCATCTATACGTAGCATAACCCAATATAAGTAGGGGAATTTAAAAAATAACCATCCTTCATGTACATAAGCATGATTGCATGGTTTAAAAGAAGAAAAATCATATACACACAATGCAGGGGTGGTTTTTTTTTTTTTTTCATTTTTTTTATTTCGATGGCCCCACACATGTGAATGGGTGTAAAACTTGTGTCAAAAAAATTTCTGTCCACATGATTTAATCCTTTAAAAAAATGACTAATTCCATACTAAATTTAGTATTAATTTGTCTATTATACCCTTAATGAAAAAATGAATCAATTTTTTTCAATTTGTCACAAATTTTGAGAAGGAGAAATAGCTTTCATGAAAAGTTACATTAAAATGATATTCTCGATATTTTAAAAGTTGTGATCGATAATTGAACCTTATTTATCTTGAAATTTCATTTATCTAGATTGTGATTTCATCCCAAAAATGAGAGTTCTCTACATTCCATGAAGTTCTTGACATTTGAAACGTAGTTTTCGATATTTTATACTTGTGTCAATGAGTATTATAACATTTATTATGATTTAATGTATACTTTTGAAATAAGTAGAGTGAGTTATATGTCAAAATTTTATTTGCCAAAAAAAAAATATTTAATTGTATGTACATATTTTTCTTTAGTATGAAATTATAAATTATTAATAAGGGTATTTTGGTCTAAAATATTGTAAAATGGACATTGAACAAATTTTGGACATTTTTTACAAATAACCATGTGAAAGTGGACGTTTCCTATAATTTCCCCATATAAATAATAGAACGAGGGGGGACTGGTTAAACAGTTCGCTTGTATTTGGTTAATGATATGTTTGGTCATCGTAAAATTTAAATTTATTCTTCTCTCTTTATTAATCATATATTGTTCAATAAAATAATATTACAAGTAAATTTAATCTCCTGTTTGGTACACATTAAAATTGTCATTTTCATTTTTCTACTCATTTTTAACCACACATTCTTCAATAAAATAATATTTTTCATCACATCAATAACTTTTCTTTCTTTTTTATCCACATATTCTCCATCAATTTATTATTCCAGAATACATTCTTCCAAAATAATGTGGGTCAAACACACCCTAAAAACTTTTCCTTTTTTTTTTTAACCACAATTCTCCAAAAAAAAAATTATTATTCCCCTCATTAAAATGTTGAATAATGGAGCCCAAACTGAAGCTAAATAGCCATCCCAATGTTTTTGGTCAAATGACCTTCAATTATAAAATGGCTAACTATATTACCATCACAAAATTTAATTGCTACAACACATTATAATCACACCACAATTAAAATATAATTTTAATAAATACACCACAACAATTTTTATAATTATACTCTTAATACAAAAAAACTAAAATTTTAAAAATAAATAACTCCTAGTACAGTAAAAAATAAAAAATGAAAAAAAATAAATATGTGTACATATCATTCCAATATTGGTAAAACAACAATCTTAATAGTCCCGGTGAAGAAGAAATCTTCGAATGGAGGCTATCCAATGGTAGATTGCCACTCCTTCACCCCAGCTTCCGACTGTTGTTTGGAATTTGATAATTACTATAACATTTTAAAGGCTAGAACATCAGTTCTTTCGCATTCCCTTCGAGCACTACAAAAAGATGATTTGCGCCAACCATCGTATCGTCGAGAAAGAGGTGTCCGCCGTCATCTCTGGCGAATCTATGGCCGTTGATTCTGATATCTCCCATGACAATGCTACTTTCCAACTAAATTCTCTTGTATCCAAATTACAGGGCCTCAAAAGGAAGGTATGGTACAATCTATTGACTAGTATGTACAACCCTCACATTGCTCTTTGTTTTCCATATTCTTGTTGGGATTTTAGTTTTATGTTTCTGGACAAGAAAAGAATAATCAAATCAAATCATGTTCAATTTTCAAGATAAGTCAAAAGAAATGTATAATACTCTCTGTTCACATGTATGTATAATCCTCAAATTCCATTCCTTTTTTCCACATTCTTTTCTACGTTTTGGCTTTTGCTCGTTTTTTTTTTAGTCAAGAAAAGAATGATAAAGACAAAATTATGTTCAAAGTTTAGGATATCAAGAGTGGCTTTCTTTAAACTAACATTTAATGAAAAACCCGTAAGGTTTCAGTTTTGGTTTATACTTTAAAAGGTGAACTGAATTGATGAAAGCAAAATTTCGTAAAGAAGGTTCAATCGTTCAGGGAAGGGAATGATTTTTATCCATTGAAAATATTTAGGTTTATATTTGTGGTGAGATTATAATGTGGTGTGATTAATTAAAAGTATATTAAAACATTAATTAATAATTTTACTCAAAGTTATTTAAGTAAATAAGAAGAATTTTAAAAATTGTAGTGCACTTAATAAATTTTGTGATGGTAATATAATTATCCTTATGGAATGCAATAGATAAACAATGTCAAATGTCATAAACATCCCCACCAATGAAAAAGAAATTAACGCCCTTATCAATTTGACTAAATTCTAGTTCAATTTAGGGCCCCAAAATCACAACAAATCGTTTTCTTCTCTTTAGCTTTCGTGATTTCTACCATAAAATCACGTTCTTCATCATATTCTTCAACTATTTTAGGTATCTTTTGGAAATTTGAACAATAGTTGGTTACCATATTATCTACATTGAAATTTCAATTGCATTTATATTGTGTTTGATTGACATGAAAAATATATCTTAGAAAATAATATATTTTCCTTATTTTGAGGAAAATAAAAATCTATGTTTTCCTTAAAAATAAGAAAAATTTGGCATATTTTTAAAAGTTGGAAAATATTTTCCGTGAAAAAAAAAATAAAAAAATCACACACTTCAAAGTAGGAATTTGGGTGGAAAACTGACATTTTCCATAAAAAATAAAAATAAATGCAATTAAACACACTCTTAAAGAAATGAGAAATGTATTTTTACAAATCTCATGTACATTGTACTTTTATTACTGAATATAATATTGAATGCTATTTTAGAACTTAATGGTTTTCGTATTTATTGTATTTTTATTTTTCTGCAACCAATGGATGATAACAACACTCCAGCCGTTAGTTGCAGTGTAGAATGACACTATAGTCGTTATGTTAAAAAAGCGCAGTACAACCATTATATGTTATGTATAATTTAAACGACTTTAACTTATTGTTTCTCGGGGCACAGATGAGGTATGACCATTTATAATCGTGTTTAAAAATAAAACAACACGAGCAGTTTTTTTTTTTTTTTTCCCAGTAACATAACTTGTGTTGTTTTGTTCATTTTTCTATATTTTAATTTGTTTTCAACACAACAAACTCAAGCATTGGAGCCCTAACGTACATAAGACAAAAATGTTAATTATGTGACAAAGAACGGTTGAAATGACATATATTATATGATATAAAGATGATGAATGCAAAAGCGTTTCTTTTATTTTCACCGGATTATATGTAATGAGCACATTTCTCAACTTTTGTAAATGTCATTTCCATTTTACAATTTAAATGAGTTCAACTTATTGTTTCTCGGGGCATGAATGGGGCTTGGCTACTTATAATCGTGTTTAAAAATAGAACGACACAAGGGTCATTTTCTTATCAGTAACATCACTTTTGTCATTCTGTTGATTTCTTCTATATTATGATTTGTTTTCAACTCAAAGACTTCAAACATTGGACTCCTAACGTACATAAGATAGAAAGGTTAATCACGTGACAAAGAATGGTTGAAATGACAAAGATTATATAATATAGAGTTGATAAAAACACACGTGATTCAATTATTTTATTTGAATATAAGTAATGAAAATATCTCTTAATTTTTCAAAATGTCATGTCCATCTTACAACTTAAATGAATTAAAGTTGTTTTTTTATCAGATGGGATGTGGTTGCTTATAATCATGTTTACAAACAAAACAACACAAGGATCGTTTTCTTCTTAGTAACGTCACTTGTGTCGTTATATTGATTTATTTTATATTTTGATTTGTTTTTAATGCAATGATTTCAAACATTGGACCCCTAACGTACGTAAGATAAAAAGTTAATCACGTAATAAAGAACTGTTGAAATGATATAGATTATATAATATATAGAATTAATAAAAGTACAAGTGGTTCTATTATTTTCATTAGATATAAGTAACGAATATACCTCTCAACTTTTGTAAATGTCATGTCTTACAACTTAAAATAATTTCAACTAATTGTTTCTCAAAGAACAAATAGGGCATGACTACTTATAATCTTGTTTAAAAACATAACAATATAAGTGCCATTTTCTTCTCAGTTATTTGTGTTGTTATGTTTATTTCTTCTATATTTTGATTCTTTTAATGCAATGTCCTCAAGCATTGGATACCTAGAGTACGTAAGACAGAAATGTTGATTAGCGACAAAGAACGGTTGAAATGATATAAATTATACGATAGAGTTGATGAAAGCAGAAGTTGTTCTATTGTTTTCATTTGAATATAAGTAATGAGCATGTCTCTCAAATTTTGTAAATATAATCTCCGTCTTACAACATAAATGAGTTTAACTTATTGTTTCTCAAAGCACGGATGGGACGTGGCTACTTATAATCGTGTTTATAAATAGAATGACACATGGGCCATTTTCTTCTCAATAACGGCACTTGTGCTGTTTTTGTTGATTTCTCGTATTTTTTGATAAATTATATATGAATAATGCTAATCATGTAACAAATAATGGTTGAAAATGACATAATATGATATCAAGTTGGTGAAAGCACAAGTCATTCTCATATATTTCTCCTATATCTTCTAGGGATACGGATGGGACGTGACTGCTTATATATAAGTGATGACACTTGTTCCATTCTCATAGATATTTTCATCTGAGTAATGTCATACAATCGTTCTCATGAACACTTGTATTTACAAACATAACAACACTTGTGTTGTTTTCATCTCTGTAATGACATTTGTTCCGTTCTCATGAAAGCTTGTAACAAACATAACAACACTTGCGCCATTCTCATGTGCCTCTTATAAGTTCAGTAACGACACATGTGCCATTCTCATGGACGCTTATATTTCTAATAACGTCACATATGCCGTTATCATGGGATAACAACAAACTAAAAAGAAATGTACAACTGAAACACAAATATTTAATTTAAAAGGCATCGGCACTATAACTACACACACAACATTTAACTCAAATCGAACATGTACAACTAAAAAATCAATCTCCTGAAAAGTAAGGACAAAAATTAACTTTAAAATTAAACTAAATCTACGGATCAAAGTGCCATACAAATATCTCCGCAACTAAGTTCTTCCAAATGGACATATATTCTAGACAAATCAAATCTATAATAAATGAGCTTGTAAAATTCTATGTCCTTCATTGTGAAGATCTCACATTCAAATCTACAAAATAAACACGACAAAAAAGTTTATATTGAAAATGACATACAAGAAACAAGTGGAACATATTTGTGCTAAAATGTTAGATTAAATTGAGTTCACCCATTTATTTGTTCAAGAACTACAACCCTCCGATAGTAAAATATGTTGGTTTTAAAATTTGTACTTTAGTAACAACGCTTGTGCCATTCTCATAGACATTTTCATCTCAGTAATGGTCCAACACGTGCTTCGAGAAATAATAAGTGTAACTTATTTACGTTGTAATACGCACATGATATGTACAAAAGTTGAGAGATTTACTCATTAACTTAATGAACATAAATTAGTAGGATGACTTGTGCTTTAACCAATTCGATAACATATTCTATGTTATTTCTAAATTTTTTTGTCACTTGGTCAACATTTGTGTTTTACATATGTTACGGGATCTATTGTTGGAGGTCGTTGCATTAAAAAAACTAAAATGTAGGAAAAATCAACAAAATGGCACAAGTGCCGTTACTGAGATGAAAACGACCATTGTTCCGTTATGTGGCTAAACATGACTATAAGCAACTGCGTTTTATCCATGTCCTGAGAACCAATAAGTGGAACTCATTCACGTTAATTATGACATGGTCAAGCTTTCTATATTACATACGTTAGGGAGTCCATTATTATAGGTTGTTTTATTGAAAACATGAAAATATAGAAGAAAGTTTTGGAATGACACAAGTGTCGTTATTGGACATGAAAAATGACACTTGTGTTGTTACATGTATAAACACGAGTATAAACAGCCCGACACATTCATGCCCTGAGAAATAATAAGTGAAATTTATTTATGATGTAATATGGACATGAGACGTACAAAAGTTTAGAGTTATGTTCATTAATTTAATCAACACATACTAGTAGGACAACTTGTGCTTTCACAATCTCAAAATTATAAAAACTATGTCATTTCAAGCAATCTTTGTGACATGGTCAATCTTTCTGTGTTATATATATATTAGTGTTCATTACTAGAGGTCATTTCGTCGAAAAAATCAAACTACAACGAATGATGACTATAGTGCCATTTTACGTAGCAGATAATGGCTTGAGCGGTGTCCTACATTTCATATAGCAATTGGAGTTCTATTATCATCTAATGGTTTCAGACAACACAAAAAACACACTAAATACGAAAACAACACAAACTAAATATTATTTAATACTATATTCAATAATAAGGGTGTGTTTGAACCACATTATTTTGAAAGAATGTATTATGGAATAGTAGATTGATGGAGAATGTATGGTTGAAAAATAAGGAAAAATTGTTGATGTGATGAAAAAATTATTTTATTAAAAAATGTGTGGTTGAAAATGAGCAGAAGAATGAGAATGAGAATTTTAATGTGTACCAAACAGGGTCTAAAAGTACAATCTACATGAGATTTTTAAAAATGTCTTTCTTCTTTCTTCAATTGTAAATGTATTTTTTCAATGTAGATAATATTCTATCCAAACTTTTGTTCAAATACGCAAAAGATACCTAAAATAAGTGAAGAATATAATAAATAACATGATTTTAGGATAGTAGAAACAATGACTAAAGATAAGAAAATGGACAATTGTGATTTTGATGATCTAAGATTGAAGAAGATGACAAGGGGAAGAAGATGTTATTTTTTAAAGAAAAAAAATAGAAGTTAGGGTTCTACAGTGAGGAGAAATAACGGGATGAAATGAGGAAAATTGGGGGTTATTGAATTAATAATTGAAGGAGAACTTTGCCATCTTGCCAACTTGCCAACTAAAATACTTTATTTTTTTTTATTGGTCAAAGACCATTTTACCAAATACATTGTTCAAAAAGGCTAAATGGCCAAATTTCCCATATAACACAAAGAGGATAAAATATAAGAGTCAAAATTCAAGGGTGTGTTTTATTGAGAAACAAAACTCGTATTTATAGTGTTCAAAATGAGAGTTACAATTGGATTGAAATAGACATTTTATCGATATCACCATTTTTCTGAAACTTATGTGTATGAATTTTTTTGGAGAAATATGTCTCATCCAACCACATTTGTTATAACCTCATTTGAGTTGTGCAATACAAGTAGTGTTGTCTTTATACATAATTGTTGAACTATCTTTTGTTGAAATTAATCTGCATGATACTTGGATATGGTGGATCATATTCCTTAACCGTACACATTTTCGACTTGATTCATGGGTTGCAATAATTTCAGAATAATTTGAGGATGTTGATGTTAAGAATTGCTTCACAGATCTCCACGATATAGTTGTTCCTCCACGTGTAAACACATATCTCGTATGTGATTTAAAGAGATAACCCATATCTATATAATAGAAGTGTTGTAAAAGAAAAAAAAAAATTCCTGCCAAAATTTACTTTCCTCTTATGGAATTCTATTTTTTTTTTCCATAACCATTAATTGTTGTGAATAAAATCCTGTATTTATTATTGGTCATCTCCAGATGTGTGTAATATTAAATCAGAATAGGCATGTCTACAATTTATGATTTCAAACAGTCTGTTCATCTACCTCAAGTCTGCGTTTTATGTTTTCAAAAATTCAGTCCGTCTACCCATTAGTCAAACATCACAACATGCTTTTATTGATAATAACAATTTCATTTGTTGAGCTTTGTGTTCATTAAATCATTCTTTTTTTTTAAAAAATGTTTGGAAATCGAAAAGTCACTGTAACCTCCCTTTTATCTATAAACTTCTGCCATATTTATCCATGAGAACCATCTGTTGCATGACATTTTTTCTCTAGCTTGAAGGTATTGTATTGTATTATTCTAGTAATTCTGTTTCGAATACATCTGTTAATGACTATTTTTTTTTTGTTTCATGTTTCTTGATTTTAAACAGTCTGTTCGTCTACCTCATGTCTGCATTTTTTGTTTTCAAAAATTCTGTCCGCCATTCTTTTTTTTTTAAATATTTGGAAACCGAAATGTTTCTCCATGAGCACCATCTGTTGCATGACATTTTTCTCTAACTTGGATGTATTGTATTGTTCTACCAATTCTGTTTTCGAATACATCTATTAATGACTATATTTTTTTTCATGATTATAACTTTTTTTCCTTTTATTTTTTTTACTTTTTCTGCCACGTCGAAGATAGTATTTGTAAGAACATAAGTGCATATGACACCGATATTTGATTTTGTGCGAGATATCAACGTCACGAAGACTAACTGGGCGTTGAAAGTGCGTGTTATCCGTGTTTACGAGCTGCCAAAGTTCACAAATCCGAATGAAACATATAGCTTGGAGTTCATTTCACATGACAGTGAAGTAATTAAGTTTTCCTATCCCATTTCAAACTTTACTAAGAGTTTATTTTATACATAATTTTTTTGCTTTTTTTAGTTTAATGAATATTGTTTTACATTCTTTGTGTTAGAAAATAAAATATAACAAATAACCAATAAATTTAAGAAAATTGTGAACTACATGAATTTGATGAAATCCCTTTTTTTTTAAATGATATGCTAGTTTCCTTTCCAAAAATAATAGTTAGCAGATTACTTTTCATTTGTTTTTTTTTTTTCGTTATAATAATGTTTCCATAAATATAGTTTTATTTGTTACATTTTTTTTTTAGTAGTTAGAACTCTGTTTGTATATACATATATATTGTCAATTCATGTGAGTATTTGTTTTATATTGTTCATGTATATAGTAGTTTGATAAATTCATATTTATTTATCTATTTTGTGCCAATATATTTGTTTCTTTTTCCCTTGAATATGTTTTTTTCTATTAGTGTCTTTGATAAAATGACTCTCTGATTCTTCCTCTGTTCAATTATTAGAGATATAAGTGTTATTTGTTACATTCTTTTTTTTATCCGTTAAATTTGTATTAGTTTTTTTTTTTTTTTACCCTTTTTAGTATTTTTTCCGTTTTTTAATGTTGTCTCTCATTTTAGGAGTCAATTGCTCAAATAGTTACTGAACTTTACGCTATACATTTAAGAGGTCATTGAACTTTCAAAATCACTTAAATCATCACTGAACTTTGCAAAAGGTTTCTACGAGGTTNTTTTTTTAAATGATATGCTGGTTTCCTTTCCAAAAATAATAGTTAGTAGATTACTTTTCATTTGTATTTCATTTGGTTTTTTTTTTTTCCGTAATAATAGCGTTTCCATAAATATAGTTTTATTTGTTACATTTTTTAGTTTTTTTAGTTTTTTTACCTTTTTAGTAGTTAGAGCTCTGTTTGTATATATACATATATATTGTCAATTCATGTGAATGTTTGTTTTATATTGTTCATGTATATAGTAATTTGATAAATTCATATTTATTTATCTATTTTTTGCAAATATAGTGGTTTCTTTTTCCCCTTAATAAGTTTTTTTCCATTAGTGTCTTTGATAAAGTGACTCTCTATTCTTCCTCTGTTCAATTATTAGAGATATAAGTTTTATTTGTTACATTCGTTTTTTTATCTGTTAAATTTGTATTAGTTTTTTTTTTTTACCTTTATTAGTATTTTTTCCGTTTTTTAAAGCTGTCTCTCATTTTAGGTATCTGTTTTTTCATTTTATATATTTTAGTGTCTTTGATAAAGTGACTTTCTGATGTTTGGGATGAATTATATAGATTATCTGTGACTTTTGCATATTTTAACATATGATTTTTATTAACTGTATGATATAAAGTTTTTTTGATTTTTTGTAAATCTTCGGAATATGCTTATTTAGCGACATTCTAACTTGTACATTAAAGAATGATACAACACAACTGTATAAACTTTAACGTAGGGTGACCGGATACATGCAAGTATTAAGAGTTCTTTGATTAAGACGTACAAGCCGTTGATCAAAGAACGACATTCATATGTAATTCGACATTTTGTTGTTGGGGCCAACGACATGAAATTCATGACTACGTCTCACAAGTATAAAATTAACTTCATGCCAAAGACACACGTTTTTGAGATTTACAATGATAATCATCTTCCAAAATAGATCTATATCTTCAAGCATTTCAATGATATTTTGAATGCAACTAATTTTAATGATTCTGAGTTGTTCGGTAAGGCTTATGTTCCAAAATTATTTTTTTGTACATATTTTGCATTACTTATTTACGTTTTTCAATTACATTATTTTAGTTTTTTATTTTGTTTTTTAATGTCATTCACTCAGATGTTTTTAAAGTTCTGATTCAACTTGCAAGTTAGATGCCAATGTTGACTTGTTACATGACCTTCATACGCATGAGTTTGTGAATGGAATTAGATGTTCTGGTGTGCCCAACCATGAATTGAAATTGAAGGTCGGCACTCCTATTATGCTTTTACGCAACATAGACCATTTTACTGGCTTATGCAATGACACGAGATTGATTTACGAGGCTCGGAAGTCATGTTCTGGAAGCACAGATTCTCGCTGGAACTTATGCAGGTCATAAAGTTCTTATCCCTAGGATGACGTTGACTCCATCTGATCCAAGGCTGCCATTCAAGTTTCAACGAAGACAATTTCCTCTTATTGTGTCATACGCAATGACAATCAACAAAAGTTACGGTCAATCGCTATCTCATGTTGGTCTGTATTTGAAAAAATCAGTTTTTAGCCATGGTCAGTTATATGTTGCTGTGTCTAGAATTACAAATCACAAAGGGTTGAAGATTTTGATTTGCGATAGGGATGACGGACAAGACAATTCAACGACAAATGTTGTTTTCAAGGAAGTTTTCCAAAATTTGTAGTAGTTGGAACATGAGTTTAATTTTTTATGACAATTGTAATGCATATATTAAACTTATTTCATATACTTTTATAACAACCTCAATAATCCTTTTTAAGTCAAATGAAATATTTAGTCTCAACATTTATAAATTTATTTTTTTAGTACAATATCCGTG
>CAIGRF010329779.1:44938-55728 GCA_903798235.1 Fraxinus ornus | reverse complement strand
TCACAACTTGTGCTAGGGCCTAGGCTAGACTCTTCCTTGTGAATGTGAGGTTCCCTTATCAAACAAAAGAAAGTCAAATGAAGTGTCAATTAATTATAATAATAAATACAAGTATTATTCTTTTTTATAAACTCTATCGGCAAAGCTTCCAAATTAGCAGGGATAGTTAGCTGTGTCAACGAGCCGAGTCGAGTTGAGCCACGAGCCGAAACTCGAGCAAAAAAGATTCGAACTTTTTTTTGATCGAGTCGAGCTAAGCTAAAGCTCGACCAAAAAATGAGGCTCGAGTTTTAGCGGGTCGAGTCGGCTAGATTTTTTTTTCGTTCACTGCCTACAGGCTCGGCTCGGCTTTCCAATTTGATTACTGCAGTTTAATTCCAGAGGATGAAGTATTAAATTTAGATATCTTGAACTGGTGGAAAACAAATGAAAGATCGTATCCAATAATATAAAAAATGGCACGAGATCTATTAGTAGTTCCAATTTTTTTCTTTCAAAAGTGCTTGCTCTTATTTGAATTTTCCAACGATACAATTAAATGACAATGTATATTAATTGTATTTGATGTTGAAGGTTTTACTAGCCAGTTTATAATATTAATGAATATGTTGACGATTGAAAAAAAAAGGTACATAGAACACTAATATATTGCCCTAGTGTAGGGATGATAACAGAGCGGGTATGGGGCGGGTCGGCCAATCCCACCCCCGTCCCGTCGAGTATTTTTATTACTTTACCCCTCTACCCATATCCGGTTAAAGCGGGACGGGGCAAGTCCCTCGCTCCATTTATTTTTTTCTTTTTCTTTTTTATTTATTTTAATTTTTTTATTTTTTTATATCTTTAGTTAATAAATATTATTACTTTTTTTAAAAAAATTTGTTAAAAACAACTTTAATTCTCTTTAAAAATAATGACAGATCTTATCTTTTTATTTGATTTAAAACTTAATCATGTTTCATG
Organism: Fraxinus ornus; assembly: GCA_903798235.1. Classification (NCBI taxonomy): domain Eukaryota; kingdom Viridiplantae; phylum Streptophyta; class Magnoliopsida; order Lamiales; family Oleaceae; genus Fraxinus; species Fraxinus ornus. Next base: position 54,765 of record CAIGRF010329779.1, on the reverse strand, counting down.
TACTCATTTTGTACCCGTTTCGAGACAACGACCTCCATCCCGTTTACTCAATTAGGAGGGTAATTCCCGTCCCATTCGGGACTCGATCTGCCGGTATCGGATTGAATGGATTTTTTGTCATTCCTATTCTAAATTAAACTCTCTTCATCAATCATGTATTATAATAATTTTGAAAGTGGTAATTCCTGTTTAAACTCATGTTTTTTTGTTTATGATAATTATTGAATATTCTTTGTGTCTTTAATCTAATAAAATATTTTTAGATATTCTTTTACAAACTTTAAATCGATAATTTATTATTGCTCTTAAAAAAGCATAGCTTTGCAAATAATAATATTCTATTACAAAATATATCCGTAAAGAGTTAATGTTCCTAAATAATAATTTGTTGGTGTTACTGAAGTAGCACAACACTATTGCTCTTGAATAGCATGATGTTACAATTTCGATATTTTAGAAAAAATATTGACGCGTTACTCTTGAATAAACAATCGTGACATCATTTTTCAAACAAAAAAAGAATAATTATATTTTCTTGTGCTCTCAAAGTAACACCGAAAATAGAATTCATTTATACATGTCAATATTTCAGAAAAATATCGCGTTTAATTTAGAGAAGAAAACGTATTTTTGGATAATAGTATAACTTCCTCTTATTATGCCAACATTTTTTGATTGTAATCATAATTTCTTGCACATAAATTTATTTTTCCAAAGAATGGGCTCAAACAAACCTTTAATATCACACTCACCAACTGTTTCAGTATCTTATGCAATAGGACCGATGTCACAAGTGAAACTAAGGGTGTGTTTGAGCCACATTATTTTGGAAAAATGTATTATGGAATAATAGATTGTTGGAGAATGTGTGGTTGAAAAAGAATGAAAAATTATTGATGTGAAGGAAAATATTATTTTATTGAATAATGTGTGGTTGAAAATAAGTAGAAGAATGAAAATAAAAATTTTAATGTGTACCAGATAAGGGCTAAAATACAAACTTAGATCGAATTATAGAAACTAACTAAGAAATTAATGGAATTCTCAAACCTGACCACTGACGACGATTATAGATGGCAGCGTATTCCAAAGAATAGGAAACTCGTTATCTTCTTCATTATCTCGAGTACAATGCAAGTTCTCTGTAGTTTGTTTACCAAAGAGATCAAACTTTCCATTATTGTTCCTCACGATGGCAACATTTCGATAGCACCAGAAGCTGAAGCACCTCCCACCATGTACTCACTATTAAAAAATGAATTTACATTAGAATTACACATGAATGACTGATATTGAATCGATAACTAAAACCATCGATTAAAGTAAGATAACCAAATAATAATAAATCAATAACCATCATTATACCAATGGTGAGAGAAAAAAATAGAAAAGAGGAATGAGAAAGGAGAACACTAGGATTGTGTGAATGAAGCAGAGTAAACATACATGGTTGCGTGAGAAATGGAGTGAAGAGGCAATGGAAGGGAAAGAAAATGTCAGAGACGAGAAATGGATGCATGAATAAGAGAGAAGAAATGGTTGCGTAAATAATAACAACAATGAACAGTAGATGTTTTGTTTCACATGAAACGGTGATATGTGAGAGGAAACTCAAGAATGAATAGTAGATGTATGATTCTCTCTTTTAAGAGAGTAGGTATTATGGTTGCACATGCGTAGCACTTGATAGATAATTGCCAAACTTACAAACCTTCAAGACGAAAAAACATACAAACTAGAAAACAATATATAGCTCACGTTTGATTTCATAGAAAAACTGAATTGAAATCTAAGTTAAAATCTATAATTAATTTTAACATCACATTTCATGAGACCCACAATTTTTAACTGTTTGATTTCATTGAAAAACTGAATTAAAATCTAAGTTAAAATCAATAATTAATTTTAACATCACATTTCATGAGACCCACAATTTTTAACTACATTTCATCAACTTTTATTAAAATTTACTAAAAAACTAATTTTTATCCAAATCAAATAAGGATATAATATATAGTTATAAAAAATTTATATGCCCTCGCTTAATATTTTAGGAAGGCATTTCTTCGGTGTTTTACTTGGAAGCTAAGAGGCTATTCTCTTCACGTTTCATTTTTTAGTTTTTAGTTTTAGATTTTTTTTTGTGTTTTGAGTGTACTGAGATCGCGTTCTTTTTGTCATTTTAAAAAATTGTTTAAAAAAAATTAAGTTTTGGCTTGATTTTAACTGAAAATAGCCAAAAACGACTTTTTTTGGCATTTTCTTTGTAAATTTTAAACTCGTTTTTGGAAATTCGTTTCTGAAAATAGATAAGTAAACGTATTTTCAGTGTTTTCGAAAATTGAAAACTGAAAATGGTTTGAAAATAGTACCTTAACTTTTTATTAAACGAGCCGAAATTAGGACTAGGGTGAGAGGAAGAATAATTAGAAAGGATGAGATGGGAATGATAATACAAAGTTTTTTTGGGGGAAAGACTCAGCAATCCTTCGTACAAAATCTAAATGGTGAATTTAATAATGCAATTATTGTATTATCGCTCACAATGAATGCTAGTAAGCAACAACTCTGCAATTATCCACATCTCACATTTTTTCTCGAGATAATAACTCAAACTATCAAGAACAAAAAATAACAATGCTGCTCAAATTAAGGCAAAATCAAAGATTTATTCGGCACCCCATATACTAATAATTAGGGCGTGTTCAGTAGAGATTAAAATTAAAAAATTAGTCGTTATTGTTGGTTTTTATTAGACGAGTGACCCAATAACGATCATATTTTCAATTTTAATTGGATTTTAAACTGTACCAAACATGGCCTTAGTAATTTTTTTTTTATTTAACGAGAATTCATTTTTCGACTAATAATAACCATGTGCACTTTTATTATCTCAACCATAACATTTAAACGTGCTTAAGAGTTTTAAAACTTAATTTTGTCAACTTCATTTTCGTCGTGCTTCGTTATTTTAATAAACAGTTATGTCATAACGACGATTTGCCTTTTCAAGACACGAAAAGTACAATACCAATAATAAATATAATATCAAGGAATTTAAAGAGATGTTTAAAACCAAAAAAATATTAATATCTCAATGTGCGAATAAATTTAAAATTAAATTCGTGGTCGACAATTTCTTTACCACGACAAAATAATGTCCCAGAAGAAACTAATCTTTTACTCGTGCTCTACAATCAATAGCGACTCTATAACAAAGGTAAAAATTTTAGTGTAGAGTTCGCATCAATTTGACACAAAATTTAAACGATTGATTGCAATGTAAGAGTGTGTTTGATGCATATTAAAATGAGAGAATACATTTTTTTGAAGTGATGTAATGATGAATATGTGGTTGAAAAAGAAGAAAAAATTATTGATGTGATAGAAAATATTATTTTATTTAAGAACATGTGGTTGAAAATGAGTAGAAGAATGAAAATGAAAAAAATAATGTAGATGAAACAGAGGCTAAATCTCTTGTCTAAGTAAAAAGAAAAATGAAAAAGGAAAAAGGAAAGGGCAAAAATAATAAGAAAAGAAAGGCGACTATTTTATTACAGTCGCGCGTCTTCCGTTGTCGAGCTTTTACGTTCTAATTTCTATCTCTAAATCCTCTCTTCTTCCATTCTTCCTTTCTATCTCTTCGATCCAGCTCGATCGACGAATGCAGGTAAATTTCTTGACTATTCTTAAACTTACCGCGATTGAATTAGCTTGAATTGAGTGCATTCGGTGTTGAATTTTGAATTAAGGGTATTCATGGATAAAACCCTGATTTTCACTTTGCTCAAATTAGGGGTTTTGAGCGTATGAATTAACTGTCGAAGACTTGAAGTATTATAGTTGGGTTGATCTGATATGCGTTAGTTTGTACTTGAAATTTGTCCTTTCATATTATAAGTTCAGTGGCATAAAAGCTCGGATTTTTTTGTGGCGGCTCTTCAATTTTTTCTTTGTGTATTTGCTTAATTTAAAATTTGGTTCTAGTTGTTATTTTAAGTGATACTAATTTACTGAAAGGAGGTTCTAACATTGAATGTGTACTGACTGGAATCTCTAGCAGAATTCTGACTTTCAGCTTTCGTTTTTGATTTTAAGTGGTGTATAATTCTTATGGACATCCAGTACAGCTTGCAAAAGCAAAAGCTTTTGGAATTCTATTCTTTGCTGCGGATCATAGTGATATCCAGAAAACAAAATTTAGATTTAATCGTAAACAAATTTTTTCAGTATGAAGTTTGTCCACTTCAATACCCATTCAATGACTTTGGCACTGAACGTTCCAAAAATGGGTACTGTCGTCTGAATTCAAAAAAGACACCTGTTGGCATTTCTGCCTTCCTTCTCCTTCCCGGGCCTGTCTGAAAGAACATCCGGTACTTCTTGGTATGAATATCTGAATTGGTTGTTCGTTGTTCAAGATTCTTTATTATAGAGTTCTAATTGTACATTTCTAGCTGAAGTTGCATTCAAGTTTTCAGTGACCTTCCATATTAGCCTGTATAGAGTTTAACTAATAAAAGATGTGAATTGATTTATCGTTATTAATTTTTGAAAGTTGGTACAGTAACCTTGGCTTATACTTGCTCCCAATGGCTTATTCTTATTAGGTTTCATAAGGTTGTAGCTTCTGAAGTAGATTAATTTCCAACACTCACTCTTGAGGAGAAGGCTCTGAGATATGAGATTTGAACACTAAGTTTTGATAATGGCTGGAAATTCGAGATTCGAATTGACTTCAGCTAGCCCTGAATCCAGTTTTGCTGGGAACTATCAAATTGGGCAAAGAGGGAGTTATTCTAGTCAGGCACTGGATAGGTCTGGAAGCTTCAGAGAGGGTGCAGAAAGTAGGATGTTTGGTTCTGGGAAGGCTACATCTAGGGGGAGTGCTATGTTGGCAGGGGAATTAACTGCATTGTCCCAATGTCTGTTGCTGGAGCCGATCGTTATGGGTGATCCAAAAAAATATACACGATCTGATGAATTAAGGAGGGTTCTGGGCTTTTCTGTTGGCTGCAGCTCGGAAGACAACTCTTTCAGTGCTGCTCATCTGAAGAACTCACCTCCAGTGGCGGAGGAACTAAAGAGATTGAAGGCAAGTGTTACAGATACTTGTATCAAAGCCAGGTAACTTCTATTCTTCATATTATCTTTGTTCTTTTGAGATCTGCTGGACAATAGAGTTATTTAAACACCCGAGAGATCCCGTCCATGCCTGTCTCTTCGTTTCCTGTCGTGGAGGTGAAAAATATCTTATTGGAATATTAACATTTATTATTCATTTATCACCAAATCTAAATTAGTTTAAGCTGTTTTTGTGCTGATTGTCAAACTGGCTCTTGAGTTAAGCCGTACCAAACAGCCCTTAAATTAGTTTAAGCTGTTTTTGTGCTGATTGTCAAACTGGCTCTTGAGATAAATAATCAACATGAATTGTAGAAACCTTCAGCATAACGTGACATTTTAAATTTTCTCTTTTAGCCTTTTTTACTGAATATGCTGCATTTTTCTTTTTGACTAGTGGTAGAGCAAAAAAGTTGGATGAGCATTTAAATAAATTGAACAAATATTTTGACGGCATAAACTCCAAGAAGCTACAGCGGAATGAACTATCCACAAATGAAAGATCAGGCAGTTCAAACCTGAAGATTGGAACCCAGGTAAATCGAAGCTCGTTGGAACTTGGAAATCAGAAATTCGAGGATCGGCCTAAGAATGTCATTCTGAGCAAGCGTGTACGCACGTCAGTGGCAGAAACTCGGGTTTGTTATATTTCATACCCTTAAATCTCATTTCTGATTTAAATAAAAAATAGAAGTAGAAGGCACACATGTTTTCAATCTGTTTACTTCGACAATGTTCACTTCACTTCCTTTGTCTGCCTTTATCTGTATCATTCTCATCAAGCTTAACTAACGGAGATAAGAAATGTGATATTGAATGGCAGCAAAAGAGGCTTTTCCCAACTCTTTATGTAATACATCCATTATCACTCACGTGTAGAAAGTATGAAAACTTAACAGACATTTTTAGATGGACAATCCATAGAAATTAAAAAATTAATAGGTAAAATAAACATTTAGTTTTCATGATATATTCCAGTGCTTTAACATAGTTTAATCTCATTTGACCAGTTTCCTGATTCTTCATAAATTTTTCCTCCATTTTGGAGAATAACTTTCCCTGCTATATTTGTACTGTTTTTGAGAATTGATAATACTTTTCCCCTCTTTCAGACAGAAGGCCGTGGTAATGGGCTACCACGGCAGCCGATCGTGGTGTCAAAAGACCGAGACATGCTTAAAGATAATAGTGCAGATTCTGATATGGTAGAGGACAAGATAAGGAAGTTACCTGCGGGTGGAGAGGGTTGGGAGAAGAAAATGAGAAGGAAGCGTTCTATTGGTGCAGCCTTTTCCAGAACTATTGGCAGCGATGGGGAAGTGAAACGAACTGCACACCATAAGCTTGCTAATGAGCACAATCTGCAATACTGTGATTCCTCCCATGGTTTCAGGTACCTGTATTCATATTATGTAGTAAAACACTCATGGTTTCACGGCATTGCTTCTTCCTTTTTTTTTTTTTCTCTTTCCTTTTGTTTGCATGATTTACTGGTATCTAGCCATGACTAAGATGATCTTTCAGCTACATATTTGAAGACTGGAACTATTATCCTTAAAAATTCGTATGCTTATAAAGAATATATGGTGTTAGACAAGAAAAACTATTATGAAACTTTGGAGATGCATCTCTCATTTGTACAAGTATGAACTGACACACTTCAAAAAGATTTTAAAATCATATTTCTTAGCAAAAACAGTTCATGACATGAGTATATCATGGGATTTATATTGGTGTCCAACTGTCCACATCGTTAATTCTATTTTTAATTATTTATTTATTTTTATACTTGAATCTTTTAAAAAGAATCCTTACGTTATCTTTTTACCATTTGACTAATTTTTAGATCCAATGATTAAAACTTGAATGATGCAAACTGACTTTCTCTCCAAGGAAAAATGATTCTGTCACATTATTGAGATACGTTCACAAGAAATTAAATCGTTTCGTCCAAATAAAAGTTAAGCATGTGTTCTTAATGTCATGATTTCCGAATCTCTGGGGACGGGATAGTAGGGTGTTGCCTCTTTAAATCTGAGAAACAAATTCCTTTTAATTCAGTTTAGTTTATTTAATTTGTTATCGTTTGATTCATCAAACTGAATTTACCTTACGTGTGTTATTTTGCTAAAATTATCTCTATTGGGTTGATTACTTGGTTATCAAAGGTGAATAGAAAGTGCGATTTTCTCACATTGCAACAAATGAGTATACATTTCATAGTTAATTCTTTAGCTGCACATCAAAACTCTAAATGCTGTTTAAACCCTTGAAACTCGTTTCACAGATCAGGGGCTTCTAATGGTGCCAGTGCCACTAGCAAATTGGATTCTACATCTTCCCCAGCTAGTTCCAGTGTTCGTGCAACGTTCAAAAATGAACAAGAAAAATCTGCTCCTTCACGGGATATTTCTGCTGGACCAACTAAAGAGCGAATTTTGGGGAAAGGAAATATTAAGTATGCTCGACCTATTTCTATAAATAATGCTTAAGAGTCAGAAAAGACTGTATATTCAGCTAACTAGTGTTTGTTTTGCCTGAAATCTCGATGTTCTGGTGATGATACTTCTACTGGATTTTCTTTTAGGTTGAATACCCTTGAGGACAATCATGCGATTTGTTCTAGTCCAGTAATAAAAGGAAAGGCCTCGAGGACTCCACGAACCGGCTCTACAATTCCGACCAATTCAGCTTCTAATGTTCCTCGTTTGTCAACTCTGGAGAGCTGGGAACAAACCACGGGCATAAACAAAAACCCTTCAGTTAATGGAGTTAACAGCCGCAAGCGTGCTATTCCTGCAGGATCATCTTCTCCACCAATTACTCAATGGGGTGGTCAGAGGCCACAGAAAATTTCTCGTAGGAGGACGAATCTTGTATCGGTGTCGAACCATGATGAAGTACAGATGCAGTCTGAAGGATGCTCGCCTACAGATTTTGGTGCCCGATTAAGCTCTTGTGGAAATAATCCTCTTATCTCGAAAAATGCAGCAAATGGAATCCAAAATTTCAAACCTAAATCTGGAAATGTTTCATCCCCTGCGAGATTGTCTGAAAGTGAAGAATCTGGTGCTGGTGAAAACAGAATGAAGGAGAAATCTGTAGGTAGTGGCTATGTGGACAAAAAAGCTACAAGTGCTGGTCACGATGCTGGCCCTTCTGCAATAGTTTCTAAAAAGAATAAAGTTGTGGTTAAAGAAGAAATTGGTGATGGTATACGGAGACAAGGGCAGAATGGAAGGATCTCACCATTTTCTAGGGCTAGTATTTCACCAATGAGAGAGAAGCAGGACAATGCAGCGCCAGCCAAGCCACTCCGAAATGCGAGGTCTGGTTCTGACAGGAGTGGAAGGTACTGGATATTTTCTTAACAGGAAAAATATGCCTACATTGACATTTTCTTGTTTCCTCTCACTCATGGGGATTTTTGTTAAACTGTGACAGCAAGTCAGGCCGCCCTTTGAAGAAGCTATCGGACCGCAAAGGCTCTTCTCGTCTTGGCCTTGTAGCAAACGGAGGTTCTCCTGATTTTAATGGTATACATTTAAATATAATATATTATCAGAATTATTTTCCTACATTTTAGAGTGATTTGACATTTTGCATTATCCATATTGGATTTGTTAGAAGGGCCCCGTTTGAGCCACCTTATTATCTCATTAAAATGAAAAATATGACCGTTATCCATCACATCAATATTTAAATTCAAATTTTCTATCTCTTGTGTGACCCTAATAACAGTTATATTTTTCATTCTCATTCTACAATAATTTGGCTCAAACAGGGCCTAGTTGAAAATTTGTTTTTGTCTGTCTGTCATTGTCTCTCTCAGCTGTTAGATACTATGCTAGTCTAGAAAGGTATCAACCACTGCTCGCTTGTAGTTATTTTACCTCAGTTCCTGAGATTTCTTCAGTTACAGTATGTGAGGTTTGAAGTCAGTCTCAGTTATTTATGGGACTCCATATCATAATTAAACCAGTTTTACCAGCTTGAATTATATAACTTATGGAGGATTAACTAACACTTCTGCTTGCCCAAACAAAAGAAGGAAAAACCTGCAGCTGAGATAGATGGAAAAAGCCCTCTTAAACAGATTCCCATTTTTCGAAATTCTTAAGATCATGCAATACTTTGTTGATGCATTATGATTTTTCAGGAGAATCAGAGGATGACCATGAAGAGCTCTCGTCAGCTGCAAGTTCGGCTTGCAATTCCAGCTGTATGTGTCTCGCTTCAATTATTTTTCTGTCATTGATTATATTGCTTTCTCAAATAGATCATGGGAATAATGTTTTCTCTCTTTTTTTTACCATAGTTCTTGCCTGTTCAAGCCCATTCTGGAAGAAAGTCGAGACAATGTTTACTTCAATTGGTACAGACAAAAAGTCATACTTGTTACAAAAGGTGACTACCTTAATAGTTAGATGTGTTATAATATGGCTCCCCTTCTTATTTTGGTCAGTTTGTAAATGGTCAGTGGGACTCTTAAATTCTTCTTTGTTGTTTTGGACTAGCTAAAATTAGCTGAAGAGTTTGGAAGTTCGTCTCAATTCTCTTGCCATGGCAATGATGTTCAGGTGAAATTGGTTTGTGATCTGTGGTCGCTCTTCTTTTCTCTCTAATTCTTTGATTTTTTTGAATATAGTTTCACTCTGAATATTCTACACATAATTCAATATACAAAAGAATCAAACACC
>CAIGRF010329760.1:105263-133866 GCA_903798235.1 Fraxinus ornus | reverse complement strand
TTTTCAATTTTAATCTGATTTTAATCTCTACCACACACCCTGTAAATTTTAGGGCACAAAATTCTATAAGTTAAATGGGCCAAGAATTTGGGCTACAAGTATTATCTTAATTGGGTTTAAGTGGATTTGACTAAAATACCCAATATTTTGAACTAACATAATTGGACTCTAAATAATAAAATATAGTACTTAAAATTATTAAAAATTTCGATTTAAAAATGATAAGAAATTTGATACTTTAAAATATTTGAGATTGGACTCAATTGGAATAGATTTAAATTCGTTTTACAACGGCTAGATGAGCACACTCTCATTTAGAATTCGGGGTTAAAACTTAGCTACACGTTTTTCAATAAAATAATTTTATATATTTAAAATTCTCGGTCGCTACACCTTGTAAAAAACCTAATTGATTACGTAGTCCTTGAGCTCAAAACTTTGTCAAAAAATCAATTAGCTGTCTGGCCGTCGAGATCATTAATCATCTGGTCGTCAAGATCAAAACTTGATCGAAAAATCAATTAATTGTTTGTTCTTCGTGATCATTAATTGTGTTATTGTCGAGCCTAAATACTAAATTAGTCATCACACTTATTAACTATTCAAAGGTCAAGACAAACACATGCAACAATATACCTCGAGATAACATCCAAAATCTCTGGAGTCGAACAATGTACTTAGCAGAAATTAAAGACATAAAGGCTCAATTCTCGGGCAATGTAATGATCAAAAATCAAAAAATTACAGAAGCTGCAAACAAAAGGTCGGGGGAATGGGGGCCTAATCTATATCACCGTGCTCTGGGGCCTGATCAAATGCCACGATATCAACGTTGCCGTCCTCGCCCTCATCCTCGACACCAGCCTCTTCAGAGTCCAAAAGCTCGAGGCTATCAGCCATAAAAACCATTTCGCTTTTCAACCCTTCAAGGAACTAGGTAAGGTCGGGATCCTAAACCCACCTCGGGTAGAAAGGTAAGCAAACCGGTGAATTGTGGGAGTTGCTTAAGCTCGAACACCATTCGACAAAGGTCGAGGTATGGCGTAATGCCCAGGTACCTACACACTATGAAGAAGTAAATGAGCATCTTCCATGCATTAGACACTAGTTGTCCCGCGCACATGGAATGCTCCCACTCGCCTGTCACTAGGATTCGAGCTCATGTGCATCCACACATAATTCTCAAGCTTTAGGAGTGGATGCACAGGGGGCCAGTGACGTGGTCATTATGGGGCACCTCGAGCACTAGGACTGCTAGGGCTCTCCATTCTCAATTATGGGACCCATGTCCTCGGGGCGTGATAGTCCTCGGGATACCTTAAAGATTGATCCCATGACTACCTGCAAGATTACATTGGTCATCCTCGAGCTGTGTGGTCGGGCATTTGCCTTAGCCAACTTCCCAATGCACTCTATGATTGAGCATTGATAGTCCTTACCCCGTAAAGATTTTAACCCTACCCAATTACCAATATCCAAGAAATCCTAGGGCTGTAAGAAGTGTATCTTGAAACATACTCTAAAGTAAAGTAAGGTGATACTTCTAATTTTAATCCAACACTAACTCCTACCTAAGTCATTCCTAAAAATAAGGATGACGAGTCCTATTAGGAGTGGACTACTACCTAACTCTATAAATATGAGGCCTTAGATCATTATTCAAGCACATTTTCACGTATATTTTTCAGCATATATCTTCTTTCTCTATTCTCTCTCTGACTTAAGTATTGGACGTATCCTCGTCACTTTGTTTCAGGTACCCGGAAGATCTCGTTCATGCTCTTTCTCAGTCGTCAAGCTCGGAATCAATATATGCGATTTTTGGTAGCATCAATTACTATAATTGATTTTGCACAATAAATAACGAGGTTAATTTGATTCAAGGTATGCTTACGTCACGTAATTATAGACATTATTCATGGTATGCTTACGATATGTAACTATAGTCATTATTATCCAACTTGAACAAGGTTTCTTATTATTTAGAGACCATTTAAGCGTGCTAATAAGACAAGGGACGAAGAAAGTTTCCAGCCCTTTTAAAGGTATGTTTGGCAAAGTTTTTATCAGACTAAAATAAATTATAAGTTTTTATTTTTGTATGATGCACAAGAAATGTCTGTTTACACACAAACGTTGGTTGGGTCCTCCCGCGAGTTTTAACCAGCGAAATCACAGCATTACCTCTTGAGCTCCCTATCTCTCCTTCTCTTTAGCCATTTCTTTCTCACTCTCGCGTTCAAATTTTCTTCTTCTCCATTTATAAACCAGTTTGCATTTTTTAAGTTGGATATGCCATTATTAGGATCTTTTGTGCTCTGTGTTATTTCATTATATATAGATTTTTATCCAAAATGCAAACTGGGGTTTTCGATTTTTTATTCAAATCCTGAAGTGTGTATATCTCAATCTGGGAATTTTGTTTTGATATTTTGAATTAATTATCTTTTCCATTTTATGTGGGAATAGTGGTACACGGTAAATTTGTTTGTCGATTTAGCGAGGTCGTTGCTTCAAGGTGATTTCACATCCATTCATCTATTCATATGTAAAATTGAGAGATATTAGACGAAATGTTAATATTTTGTTGTTGATTCTTGATGTTATGCCTTAATTGAAACAAACGAAAAGAATTGAATAGAAGAAAAACATAGAGAAAAGAAAGATAAGCAAATAAATTTCAAAAATTGATCGCATATAGATATTATTAGAGGATGTTTATACGCTTAATAAATATTTTTGAGGTGGAATTTTAGATGGGGTTGGTTTGTTTTGATTGTAGAATGGGAAGGGTCAAGTTAAAGATCCAGAGATTGGAGAGCATGACCAGCCGGAATGGTACCTATGGCAAACGAAGGGCTGGAATTTTAAAGAAAGCTCAGGAAATATCCGTGTTATGCGACATTGACATTATTCTCCTTATGTTTTCTCCGACTGGAAAACCGTCAATTTTTCGCGGACAACACAGGTACTTACAAGTTACATAACGCCTAAATTATATTACATTATTGTGTACTATATTTGAGCATGTGATGGAGTTTCTATCTTTGTATGGTTTGAATTTTCTTGTCTACAAGAGTTGGATTTAGTTGTGTAGATGTATTACTATCGTTAAAGGCATTGAAGCAAAATGAATAGGTAATGAGCAGAGAGGTTGTCCAATCTTATGCTGATTTCATAAGTGTAAGTCGATGTAGGACACAGTGCATTTGACTGAGGTGCAAACTGCCAAACGCTGTACTCCCCATACATGCAAGTAGGTGAGGAGAGGTATGGTGTAAGCATGAATCAATCAAGAAATAAGAATCAGGTGCTACTATGACACTAATATGAATAAAATGCAAAATAAGGAAAAAATAAATAAATTAAACAATTAATGAAATAATAACAAAGACTTGTCTTATACTTTCTGAATCTCAACTCTGATACCATATTAAAGTATCCATATTTAAATCAGTTGACAATTAGTGGAGAGATTGCCCATGCTCAGATGCTCGTTTGGAAAGTACTAATTGATGTGGGATAAGCTCTTGGTCTTGTCAGGCCTTTGACAGTTATTATATACCTCGTTTATGTTAGATTTGCTAGGCCGGGATGTGATTGGTGGATTTCTGAGGAATTTGATACCAAAAGATTCACCTGCACTGCCGATTGAAGCAGGACTTTTGATGTGGTGCTGATATAGCTTTAAGGGCCTGCTTGGGAGTTTCTAAGTACATGTCATGAACGTTTTTTAAAAGTACCAATCTTGAGCGTTTATGAGCGGATCAATTTTGAGTGGTTTTACTGGCGATTTTTAAACTGTCCAACCTATACTTGGGAGTTTATTATTCACTAGTTTTGAAAGTTTTTTAAAAGAATAAAATTACATATATGTCCCTTAGTAAAATTTTCTTTTATATGGGATTTTTTTTACTCATGAGTGAAATTTTACTTATAGATAATTATCAAAATCTTAATTTAATATTTTTATATTTATAAGTAAATTTTACAATTATAATTAAATTTTCTACTTTTAAATAATTTTAAGTGAATTTTTTTACCTATAAGTAACTTTTTTTATATTTTATAAGTGAAATTAGTCTTATTAGTAGTATTTTTTATTTTATAACAATGTTTTTTATTTTTATATAAAAGTGATTTTTAAATGTAATGTATTTTTTTCTCATCTTACAAGTAATATTTTATTTATAAGTATTTTTTAATTATAATATAATTTTTGAATTGTAAATAATTTTTTTAGTTAATATATTTTTATTTACAATTTAATATTAAACAAAATATATTGATTGGAAATAATTATTTTATAAAGGATAAAATTAGAGGAGAATATGAGAAGTGACCAAAACCCGCCAATTTGGTGGATTGATAGAACCACTCAAAATTACGCTATACTGGTTTTGGGTGATTTTTAAACAATCCAAAACTGGGGCTAAAAAAAAAACTAGCAAGCACCGATTTTTTCAACCTTTCATAAACGGTAATACCCAAAGTCGGTCAAAACCAGTGAAGAAAGAACTCCCAAGCAGGCCCTAAGAGTTGACAGGACTGCGTTGAATTATGTATCAACTATCTCCATAACTTCTAAATTTCTGTGATAATACACAAGGAAATGTTATCTGATACTGATGCCAACTCCAATTTATTGGAAAGAAGGCTTATTTTGTTGTTTGCTATTGACCTGCCCCAACCTCGCGCAACCCCATCCCTTTGAAACCTTGTGAATTTCTGCCAGTATGTTCAATTTAGTTAGAATTATATAATGTCTTTGACATCTATGTGTCCACAAACTGATAGTTTTGTAATGTTAACTTTTGATGGTGAAGACAAGTGCTTCCAGTGTTTACTTCAGTATGCATTAAAATTCCTTTCAATGAAGAAAAACCACATCAAATGGTGTTTGTTGTTGAAAGAATTTAATTTCTTTTCAACCCCCGCACCCCAAAAAAAATTGCGAGTACAAAATGGAGTTCAGTAACTATTAAAATGAAGCAAACAGGTGGTGAAGATGACTAAAGAGTTTTAGTTTGAGCTTGTTTTGACAATATGCTACCAGTATAGACTATGAATTGGCTGCTAATTATTGGTAATTGTTGTGCATGGACCAAAGATGGCGTTAAATATTTATTAATAATTTTCTCTTTTGTCTTTCAGCAACATTGATGAGATGATTGCAAAATATGCACAACTATCTCCAAAAGAAAGGACCAAAAGGTAAGTTGCTATTTTTCGACTTACATTGATTCTGTGAAATTGAAGTTCTAACGATGCAAAATAATTCCATTTTACCTTTTCTTTTCTTTGCTTCTTTTGTTGAGAATTATACAGGAGGTTGGAGAGTCTCGAAGTAAGTTTGTTGTTTGAAGTCAACTATGTTATCCTTTGTCATTGTGTCCAGTTTCTTGCTGAATGGAAGCAAAACATGATTATTTTGGTTCATTTACATGATAGACTTTGAAGAGAAACTTTAAGAAGCTTGATCAAGATGTGGATATTGAAGAGTTTTTGGATGCAAGGTATGAAAGTATATAGGTCGGTTTTATATGCTTGACCTTAATGTACTATCTGACTGACATTTTTTTCTTCTGCTTTTCCATTTTTCAGTTCTCCCTCAATTGAGGTATTCATCATTTATCAGTGCCAGCATCACTAGTACTTTTGCAAATTTCCATCTAGTGTTAGTTTCGGCTAGTCCTCCTTCATTAATCTTTTCATGGTTGCTCATAGGAAATGCTCAACCAGGCAAAGATGCTGCAAGAGCAATTTACAGAAGTCCAGAAAAGACTTGGGTAACTCTCTACAACTATTAGTCAATTATGTACTACTTTTAGTTCAACTCTTTGATTATGATATGAGTTCATGGTATTCAAATCTCCAACCAATCTGTGTTAAAAAGAAAAGAAAAAAAATAAAATAAATAAAAATCACCTTTATTAAATTACTGATTTCCCTTTCTTCTCTGAGGAAATAGGATTTGAATATTTGAAAATATATCTTCTAATCACTTGTATTCAAGCACTTATATAATCATGTAAAATAATACTATCTCTATCTTATAGCCTCAGTTTGCTCGTAATCCACTCCAAATATACTTTATTTTAGTAAAGATCATACTTTTTCTCATAAAATGACTATCACAGTATTTGTTTCTTTTCATGTTTAACTTCATTTTTTCCTCTGCAATCTTGCAAAATTGGTGAACTCGTCAGTAAATATGTTTAGTTATCTTAACTGTTTTCTGGCTGCAGCTTCTGGACTAATCCTGACAAAATCGAAGACATTGAACATCTCTGTCAGATGGAAAATTCACTAAGGGAATCACTCAATAGAATTCACATGCAAAAGGTAAAGTTTTGCTTCTTATGTCTAAGAAATAGGAGGGATTTGGAAGATTTTGGTCCTGATTTTTAAAATAATTGTTTTTCATGTCATTATAAGCTACTGAGTTTATAATTTGTGGAATTTTTTTACAATATTTGAAAAATAATAACTAATATATCAATGTCTCCGGCAGTACTTCATCCTGCCTGACCTAGTATGGACAGAGGCCAAAAACTGATAATTTGCAGCATATGTTGGTGTTAATTGTTTGAGTGGTTTTTTTGGATGCTGTCTGACCTTTCCTAACAGAAGTAACTTTCCAGAGTTCGTTTCAGCTGGAAAACTTAGGGAATGACCAACTTATGCCCTTAGACTGCACCAGCCAGGTAAAGAAGCATTCTTCTAGTGGAGAATTCTCCCTGTCTCTATTTCTATCTTATTGTCTATTACGTTTTTGTATGTGGTGACTTTGGTAGTGATTGAAGTTTATAGCAAGTATAATTGATTTGGATAATATTTAATGTCATGCATTACAGGCCGAATATGGGATGCATTTTCCCCTGATCACTGGTGGTGGTCAGGATGGCCAAACACAGTCGTGGTTTCCAAATGTTGAGAGGCAACATATGATGCTACCAGACGAACCCCATTTTTTGTCTTGTAGGTGAGTTGATTTCTGTATTCCTAAAATTTCGTCAAAAAATTGAATTACCTGTGTAAGATTAGGCGTAATTGTGATTTTGGTAGTTTGTTGTGAATTTAGATACATTGATTTTTGTGTCCATGATAGCACTTTGAATGTTGTTACCTTTCCGGATGAATAAAAAATTTCCAATTTTTTTTATTCACGTTATATATAAGTTGCAAACGCAATGTTTAGCAGTAACTTTACAAGATGGACAAGCCAATTTTGTACTATCAGTAATGGATAAAACTAAGAAATACAATTTGAGAAGGGATTTTATCTTCTAATGTGTTAAAATTATGATATGTATTAAGCCCCTGTTTGGTGGGGAATAAAATCAAATTTTTAGTAGATTTTGATAAAAGTTGATAAAATGTGTGGTTAAAATTAATTGTTGACTTTGACTTAAATTAAAATATGAATTTTAATTTCTACCAAACATAAAACTAAGTAAAATCTCCTGCGGGTGTTTTTTCAACATTGTTTCTGAACTAGCAAACTATGTTTTATACAATCTCTTTAATTTCTGTTCTTGCTGTGTAGAGATATGGAGTGCTCCATAGATACATCCCTTCCAAGCTGCTCGGGTTTATTTGGTGTCAAGAAAGAAGCAGACCTGGACAATTCAAAACTAGTGGATATTGGAAGACAAGATGGGATTACAATTAATGATTATACTAATAGTTCTTCTCACATGAGACTACCTCTAGGCGAGCAATATTCCTACCATTCATACGGGAATTTAAGTTTGCCAGAAATGATGGAGCCTGAAAGAGAGGTGAATTTTCACCCGAGTACCATGGATTATCAAATTAATGGCAATTTTGAACTACCAAGATCCGTTTACAATGATTTGGAGCATAATTTGGTATCGGCATCCGGCCCTTCTGTCCTGTCTAACCTGAATAATAACTCCTATCAACAACAGGCGAGTTTCCTTCTTGATATATGGCATTCGTAGGCAGGATTTCATTATCTGGTTCTTCTTGTGGTTTATGCAAGAATAAAAAATAAAATAAAATAAAAATGACTTTTTTAACCGTGAAAAGTAATAATTGGCTATGATTGTTTATAGCATAATATTTTTGTGGTGAAGAATACGAATGAGAAATCACAAACCACGTTTTCTCGTTACGAGCTAGAAATTGGATATTAATAATCTGAGAAATCAAAGGTTTGCTTTCAAAAGCCTGATTTCACAAAGATTCACTTAGTTACCACTGTCGATTGACATAAAGAACTACTTTTCACTGCACTTCCATGTTTTTTTCTTTTACTTATCTTCCGCCATAGATTGATATACAGGGCTGTCTATCCATGAATACTGAATAGCATAATCTAGTGAGTTGAGATAATCTTGCTGCCCTTCTGCAACAGTTTATATAAATCATTTCAAATAAAAAAAAGGCGCCAGGGACTATATCAATTTATTTAGTTATGTTTGATGTTAAATTCTAATTGCTATGAATATACTTGCTATTGCAGATATCTGACTTGTTGAAGTGATTTTTATTTTGCAGCCACCAAACCACTTGAACAACTAGCTGAAAGGCTCGTTCCACGTCTCACACAAATTTGCTATCACTCGAGAGTTGCTTAAAGTTTTCAGTTCTAAATTGAATTTATAGTGCAGCTCCAGACAATGGCTCTCTCATTCAATCGTTTCAGATTACTGAGACATTTTCTGTATACTGAACTCGTCACCAGAAAATAAGAGCTTTCTTCGTATAAACAGGCATTTTCTCTTACCTTTTTCTTCATGCAATTTTTTGTTCAGCCATCACTCCTCTAAGGTTGTACCAAGCCCAAGCCGGTGGAAAGTTTGCGTGTGTAGGTGTGTGTGTTGTGAAACTTGCTTGGCTTTCTACTTGTTTCATGGGAAATTGTTTATATTTATGAATAATTTAGAGGAGACTATATGCCATTTTGAGTTCCCTGTACATTGAAGGCTCCTTGTTTACAAATACAGATCAAATCAAGGTCAAAACAATTCACTCAAGATTCAATATAAGAAAGATGATCTCTCATTTCATTTCATTTCTTCTCCAATATGTAAAAATTAACTGCTGAATGTCTGAATAATTGTGTTGTGCCATGGGTCTGAGAGGTGCTGCAACAAGTTCTCAAATGGTCCCTTCCCAGTCACATTGTACTGAACCACAAATCCCAAGAATGCCAACATTGCCAATCTCCCTGCAAAGTACACCACATAATTAGTATACAATATCGAAAATTGTTTTCGACGGCATGTTTGGCTTGACTAAATTGGATAGTACTAATCTACCACACACGCAAGAAATTACGTCTCTCACAAATGTGTCTAGTTCGAGTATAGTGTTCTTATCTTACCATTAGCAAGCTCTTTCTCCTTGGCCTCTTCCGTTGGGGCGAAGTTCAAGGGGTTGAAAATGCCACCAGGGTATCCAACTTCATTTGGAGGCAAGCTATAGTTCTTGAAAATGGGATCTTGGTTCACACTTCCAGGGTTCTTGATGTCTTGCCACCTTCTGATCTCGACATAGTGAAACAAGATGAACTCAATCACCAAAAGGGTCGAGGATGAGGCGAAGTACACGGATTTCCCAGCATCGTACCATTCGGGAACATTAATGATGCCAATCTTGGTGAAAACTTCAGGCAATAGCATACCAGCAACGCCCAACATTGCCCACCTGCTATTTACTAGCTCTGCCTGTATAAACCATTTCAAGTTCTCTGGATCCTCAGCAAGTCCCAATGGATCAAATCCGTTGTCACCAGGAAGACTGGAAAAACACAACCAATATTAATTGTCCTGAAAACAGATCTTATATTATATGCGATGCATGTTTGATGTGCAATATTAAATTACGAGAGTGCAAGATTTTAACTTCTTTTCATTCGGTAATGTTTTTGAGATAGTCTAACCTTTGCTCAAGTTAGCACACTAAAAAATCATTTGAGATGATTAGATTTGAGCTCACTCGAGTAAAACTCATTCGAGATTCTTGAAATCAAGCGAACACAAACTTAATATAGCCAATAATTCAACTCTACTCAGACTCAGATATGGCATGGGATTACTAAATGTAACTAGATTGAGTCACAACCTGCCATCAAGATAACTAGGAGAGGCCAAGCCCGGTAGCCACTCGCCTTTCTTGGCTTCGACTTTGAATGAGTTGTAGGATGAAGAAGTTGCGGGTTTAACCGACACTTCACGGTTCAATTTCCCTGAGGATCCATTCAAAAACTGGGTTTTCAATGTGCATGGCCGGAAAGCGGCAATCGAAGCTTGTGTTGCGGCCATGTCTCCTAATCGAGTATTGGTTTGAAATTGACTTCCAAGAAAATGTAGAGGATGAATTTTTGTGGCTATTTTTGTATGCATTTCTATGTCTTTTCAATCGCAATCTTGTGGTGCTGATTCAATACAAAATATGAACTGATGATTTGGCAGATTTTTTGGATTCAACGGCTGATATTTGTTTGTGAATTTCAGATTAGCCAATGAGAAGTGAATTCTCTTATCCTTATATCTTTTAGTCATATCCACAAATCTAATTCTTTGCAGCTGTTGGCTTTATAAGATCATGTGGGACCCTTTGATTGCCACGTGGCTTGATCATACAATTACAGATTGGAATATCTTGCCTTTGTGGAATCTCCTTCATCCAATCAGTTTATCACAAGTGTCAAATCTGAAGTTCATAAATCTAGCAAAGGATATCTCGCTTGTGACAGTTTGCAATAATTTAATTTTTGAAATTAGGAGAGTTGCACATAGAGCCACTAAACCTTCCATTGCTTCAAATTGCCGTGAACTGCGGACGATACAAAAATTGGAATTCAATTATTTCTAAGAGTAATACCCAAATTAGAAGAAAAATATGCTACTATTGTTAATTATTTGATTTCCTAGTATTCTCAACTTGTTGATAAGAAATATTTTTTCTTATTTTTTTAGTTTTACAATACACCCGACTCCTGATATCTTCATTCAGTAACTGTCGAGGTGACAAATTATAAAGTTGTGCCGGTGCATTAAAGTAATCGTATCAATTCAACTTAGAAGGGTAGCTTTCGTCTTTTGAAGTGTTGCATTTTTTATATGTACGATATCGTAACAAGTATTATAATGGACCTTTGAATCTGGATCATCGTTCCCACGAATCTACTTTTCCTAACTCCTATTTGATAAAAGACAAATAAAGAATGATAATAGTTGTGAATAATTTTTCTTACTTGTGAACTAATGGAAGGTAATAGGAAATTGCAAACACTGATTTAATAAAGATTCGAATGAGTGAAAAATATTAGGGCAAAACAAGTTCATCTAATGATCACCTCAATTCTCAATTCAAGATTCTAACCTACTATAGTGTCCGATCGAATTCTTCTATAATATTCAATTTACCCCTCTCGAGTTCTCATTGGTCTTATTTAACTAATTTAATTTCATATCTCTATGTGAATTACCCTTATTTAAATAAATTATAGTTCTAAGAATTTCTATAACAACCGCAATAACTAGTATATGTATATTTACACGTGATACTACTTTACCGAATTTTATTATACGGTCTAAACCTCAAACTCACCTCTCGATTCGTAAGAAACTCAAGTAATCATCAAATTATTGGCCAGATAATTCAAAGCATTAATCACATAACAAAATTAACACATAAAAGAATATGCTACAAAAATATTTGAATTAAAGAATCAAGGATCACAAAAAGACTACATTGTTTGTCTTAATTTAGAGTTTAGTTAAACATAATATAAAAGGAAAAATAAATAAACATCTTGAGTACATCATCGGATTAATTGAATAAAGATATGGAAAAGAATCAACTCTTGCACCAAGGTTTTCTTCCGCTTCCATTCTATGCTTTAAACTTGAATTCTGTGATGAATTTTTTTCTTGATTTGACTCTTCGATCTCTTGTTGTATCTCTTTTTTTCAATGTATGGAACCCCCAATTCGTGCCTTCTTTTCTCTATTAATAGTTCCCTACACGTCATTGGCCAGATTAGAGTCTTTTTCTGGGCTTCTCGCAGCCCATTCAATCAAAAACCTACTTGTGCGGCGCAGCGCCTAGGCACCACGATAGTTGTCCAGGTAGCGCCTGGACGCTGAGTTGCTATTCCACTCTATGCTTCAATATTTTTGTCATAATTTTTTCTCCCGATATCCGATTAAGGAAATTCAAGATGCATTAGAAAGATAACTTAAAGGGGTACAACTTTTTTAGAAGTAGATATTTTTAATTCGAATGTTTACTAGGCCAAAATATGTCTCAATCTCCAACTAAAAATCTGGACATCCTTGTGCGGCTGAAAATTGATTTGTGAAAATATCTTGACCATATTTTCACTCCTTCTGATACTTAGTTTATCCATTTGACCCCTAGCATTCTAGAATTTTTATCGCGAGTTTCGACACAACTTTTGAGCATTTGTACTTTAGCCTCCGAACTTTGGATCTTGCCATTTTTTGCTTCTTTATTTCAATTTCACTTTTATTTATTGAGTTTTACCTAATAACACATTATTTAATAAATTAGGCTATAATTTCATTAAAAGAATCACGAAATATCAATATTTTGGAGTCCGAATAAGTGTATAAAATACACTTATCATGAAGCTTAAAAAGAGTACTACCATCATTAATTTATATCATGTAACACTTTTGTGTTAATTCCCTTGTTATGTAGCCGACTAGAAGAATTACCTTGTTGGCTACCAATATGGCAAGATAAGAGAAATTGAGGAAATTACATAAATCCAGATGTTTAAGCTTCAAAGTGAAAAAATCAGGTGTGAAGATTTTTTAATCAAAATTCAGGTATTGAATTAATAATTAAATATTATACCCACTCAAACTCTAATTTTATTTCATTTCTCTCCCTTCTCTCTCTTCATTTCTCTTCCTCTTCTCCCTCTTCATTTATCTCTCTTCTCCCTCTGGCAACCGACAACCCAATCAAACTCCGACAATCGACGAAGAAGGAGATATGTTGATCGATACTACTGGCGTCACTTCATCTTCCTCGCACATGGCAGCCATAGAGGGCTGCTGAGCATCGCCGAGCGACGCCGCTGTGTATAAACTGTAACGACGAATGGGGCATTACACGCGCGAAATAGCAACGACCTAGATGTGTGGTGGTTATGGATGTACCGTTTGGTTTTATGTTGAATGGGGCGTCTCTTCACGGTGCTCGTGTGCGTCGACGACAAAGGAGCACCGGCCACCGTGAGCGATGCACAACATCTCCCCCATCGTAAGCAGTGGCGCTCGCGCCATCATCATTTCTCTTTTGTTCTCTTATGCATCTCTTTTGGGTTGGTATGGTGGTGGTGGTGGTGGCGGCGGTGGTGCGTGGTTTAGGGATTTTTCTCACGGTGGTTGGGTTATTTATGTGGGTGTGGTTGTGTTGGAAGAAATCCTCGATTTTTGCAGGCGATGGTTGATTGGAGTTGCAGGTGGGGGTGGTGTGTGGTGTTGGAGCAGATGTTTATGGAGGGTGGCGACGGCGATATGTGCGATAGTCATG
The DNA here is from genome assembly GCA_903798235.1 of Fraxinus ornus. Taxonomy (NCBI): domain Eukaryota; kingdom Viridiplantae; phylum Streptophyta; class Magnoliopsida; order Lamiales; family Oleaceae; genus Fraxinus; species Fraxinus ornus. The sequence goes on along the minus strand of CAIGRF010329760.1, from coordinate 120,321 downwards.
GTGTCGTTTCTGACGGTAGTGGTGATTCATTTCTGTTGTTGGTGGCGGTGGTGTGTTTCTGATGTGGTGGTGGTGGTGTTGATGTTGGTGTTGTATTGTTGGTGGGGGCAACGGTGGGATAGCGTTTGTGACCAATTATTTGGTTCATTTGTGAGCAAGTATTGCTGGTGGATCGGGGTAGGGTGTTTGGTGTATGTGACTAAGTATTTGGTTTATTATGACTAACCATTAAATTGACCTTAAAATTCGATAATTTGGGATTAAAAAATAGTTTGTGACCAACAAATTTGAAAATATGTGATCGATAGATAAATTGTGACTTATGATTTTTTTTATTTGTTACCAATGAAATAAACTATGATGTATAAATAAATTTATTTGTGACCTTGAAATAATATGTGCTTAATTAATTTATTAATATATGACTAACAAATAAGTTGTGACTTATAATTATGTACATGTGACCATTAATAGTGTAACTGTGAATTTATTATATTTAAATAGTAATTATTTTTAATTAATTAACTAAATACCTGAGTTTTACATTTTTTAAACTTAATACCTGATTTTTGCAATTGTGAAACTTAATGCCTGATTTGTGAACTCTTCCTAGAGAATTTTCTCGTATTCTGGGCCTTATCAATGGGCATGGTTAGATTTCAAAACCAATTCAAGTTATGATTATAGACAGTGGCGAGTCTAGAATTAGAGGTTATTTACAGTGGCATTGACCATTAACGGTTGATAATCAACAACCATAGTAGCAATGCCTTTTATTAATATTTAATTAAATAATATTAAAAATTCTTTAATTTATATGTAAATGCACTAAAATGTAAAAATCATATACATAGAAAATATAATTCGACGTCAACGTCAGCGGCAACTCGTCGGCAGCCGATAGCAGGTCACGAGGTAGGGGCTAAGTGCGTAATGGGAGCGAGGGAGAGAGATAGGGTTTGCCGGTTTGAAAATTGGAATTGCTTGGTTTGTTATTTGATTTTGCAATTGAATTATGAAACAATACAAACCATTAAACAATCCAATGGATTGGGCCAATTTCTTTTTTAAAAAAAAAAAATCAGGAGGCCCAAAAGAAAAGGCCCACAATTTTAAAAAATGCCCCAATTACTGTCATCTTCCAAACCTATCGTCCTTGACTCCCTACGCTTCAAGTTTCCTCTCTGGTCTCGACGACGATAGTAAATTCTGACGGAGCTGCATGAGCGACAACACCCCGTCATCGGGTGCTGGCTCTACCAATGATTATTGAGTTAGATCCATGTGTTGGAATAGTAAGCCATATTTCAATTAGATCTATTTAGACCCGGCCCAAATTTAATATGTTTTTACCCAAATTTAAATTATGGTGTGTTTGAGCCACATTATTTTGAAAAAATATGTTTTGGAATAGTAAATTGATGAAGAATGTGTCGTTGAAAAAGAATGAAAAATATTATTTTATTGAAGAATGGTGGTTGAAAATGGGTAAAAGAATAGGAATGAAAATTGTAACCTAACTTTGCTTTGTCCCTCAATTGAAACAATTTTCAATGGGGTAAGGAAGCCACCTAGCTCGCCCTCCATCCTTAATAAGAAACTCAGTCAATAGAAATCACATTCGTGAATATATCCCTTTGCTTGGATCCCATCAGAGCACTTCTCTCAATAGCAGGATTCCATTCTATCTATTTGAACCTTTGAAGAGGCTAAATCGAAAATATACGACTTAAACAGACGATGAAACCGAAAGCGATGCGACAAAAATGAAATTTTCTTTTTGTTGGGTGGAGGTTTGTCTAGAACAACATAAGCATCAACGTCAGTGGGCCTTTATCGATTGTCAGATAAAAAAATAGTCCACAATAACAGTTTCAATCTTGCAGTTTGTCAAAGAATACTTTCAGCCTTTTCAGATAGAATAAATAACCTGTGCAAAAATTTGTGAAATTTTTCTGTACTTATAGCATCTCTCTTTCAGATAAGCTGACAATTCATTCAAAATGTGTTTTCCAATACCAGTTATAAAATAAGACAACTCGATGAAGTACTGGCGAGTTGGGTAATAAACCTACCACTGACCCAATCGTGCCCTTCTAAAAAGCCCTATGCAGAATCATACATATTTCATGTGACCAAAACATTGCTAGAGCCACCTCTAAAATAAGCTGTTACCCCATTTTGACTTAGACCTACATTATATAGTTTTCTTGCAATTCATTCGTACAGGTACAAGTATCAGACATGTGCAGGATTTGTAAATTCTACGATACATCTACTATGCTAAGAAACGACGCATAAATTAGATGAATTAACTACTTGTAACCCTAAGGGCTAAGGCTGAATAGGTTATTGAGAGATGGGGGATAATTTCAAGTGAATTGTCCACCAGCGAAAGTTTGGCTGAAGGACCAACCAGTGGGGATGGCATTGTCACAGACCACGGTGTGGCCGTCACTGGTGGTAACTTTGAAAGAGAGGCTTTGACTGTCAAGATCAGCGTTGCTTTGCCAATTTTGCCCCCAATTTCGGGACATGGATAGCCAACCAGTCCTTGAACCTTTAATTGAAACTGCTTGGACATCACCTACACCTTCAACATTGGTGATCAAGACTTGGTTGAAGTAAGAATGACCATTGACTGTGAACCTAAAATGCCACCCCTCCTTTGGCAGGGTACCCTACATTCGTCAAAATCAAAACTCAATGAATAATGCTATGCGTCAGAGTCACACAGACTGGTCGTTACACTACTTACGTTAAGAGCTTGTTTGGTTTAGATTTTTTGGAGGAAGAATTGATTTTAAATAGTTATATGATGGGAAATGTGTAGTTGAAAAAGAAGAAAAAAGTATTGATATGATGTAAAATATTATTTTATTGAAAAATATGTNCAATCTCAATTTCAAGGCCGACCGAGCGAAATCTTTAAACCAATAAAGCTCATTTGAAAAGTACAATAGCGTGACCAAATTGAAACAAAAAATTAGATAACTAAATGGAACTCGGACCAATGAAACAAACACGTTTTAAAGTGTATACCTTCTGTAACTAACGCGAACAATTCCAGCTTGGTATTGAGCAATTTTCTGAAAGACAGGCTGAGAGAGGTCAAAGTGGTGGTTAGGTGGGTTGCACCACCCACCGGCATTATTTGGGAGTGCATAATTTGGAGGGCAGAAATTGGTGGCTGTGACCACAATCGAGCCTGGGAGGCACCACTTTTGGTCATTCACACATTTAATCTCAAAACAAGCCCCACAACTCTAGCCATTGTTGAACAATATTGTGCTCAATGCCGCCGTGTCGGTCTCGTACCCTTGGCTGTATATCCCATACCCACAAGCCCCTCGTACAAGATTTCTACTCGTTAAAAACTATGAATAACTGAGATCAAAACACGTGTTCCTTCGAGAGAGGACGAGAGAAAAAAAGGGTTGTACCCATTGTTCCAGAAGCATCACCACCTCCATAGAGAGTGGCATGAGCATCAATCCATCCATCTTCACTGCCACGAGCAAGTGAGAACAAAACAAGAATGAAAAACACTCTTCCAAGTGACATTTTTCTCCTCTACAAACAAAAATCAAGGAAAACAATTTAGTACACAATAAATCAACCTTAAAATGTCCAAAACCTAGGAAACTAACCTAAACTTAATCTGTGTGTCTGCTCTGTCGGAGTTTTTGAATGAACAATGAGAGGGTAAATGTCACAATATATAGATCCTGTTGCAACCCACCCAACCCCACGTCAAGCAGTATTCAAATTTGACAAGCGCAAGTAATTTTTGTGTGTGAAGCGAAGGGATTTATGGGCTGAAACCATGTGTGGCACCTCTCTGCATGGAATTGCGTTTCTGTGTGCGTGACTGAAAATTTTGAAAATGTAGGCTGTAATCTATTTTGTGTTAAGAGTATTGTCTTCTTGCATTCAAAACAGAAACAGGTTGGAGTAGGGACCATAATATTGAGTTCATTCTCCAAAACAGATTTTTTTCTTGCCGTATTTGAATTTGAATTAGGGTAAAAAAAAAAAAAAAATCGAATCGAAACGTTGGGTTTAGATCTACATGAATTTGTCAACATAGAAATATTGAAGGGTAGATTTTTCTTTTGGTTCTAGTTTGATCATCGAAATTTTATTTGTTCCACATTAATCAAGTATAAAGTGTTATGTTTGATTGACACTCCATTCACCCCATCTCTCTATTTGATAACTTTTTTTAATTGAACCACTCTGGGTGGAATTTTTTTTGTTTTTTTTTTTTGTTAATAATGAATAAATATAGTACAAAATTGTTAAAAAAAAAAAAAAGTTATAGCAGCTCAAAAACTATAATTTATGTGACCTAGCCACACTCATTGAATTATTATCTTCACTTTAAATAAAGAGATGGGTCGAATGCAAATGAAGTAACCATCAAACTATAGATCATCACCTCAAGTGAATATATACGAACTTGATATCGATTTGCCATCAAAATATTGACGCAACGAGATAATGATATAGAAAAATTTTCTTTCATTTTCTCTTAGTATAGTGTACGAGTTAAATTGAAGTAATGAATCATGCTATTTAATATTAGCGATGTTTAGTATACATCTAACTTGTTAATCCATATAAATGATATTAAATGATAAATTCAATTAAATTTAAAAATATATGATCGAGATCATTGTCAACATTAAGACAATCGTTAAGCATCGTCAATATTAGATAGCAATATAGCATTATTTGACCAAATTATTAACCGTTGAATAAAATTCCAACAATCTTGCTACACATACATGTTCAAATACAGGTTCAAAATCAGAGAGACCGTGTCGATACATGATTGTACGTTTGAAAAAAAAAATACAGCACCCAATTATTATCGATCATATCACTTTGTCCCTTCATTCCTGTCTTTGAGCGTGTCCAATAATCATTATTCAAATCCAATGATAAAATCTCTGCATTTCAGCCGAAATTGTGGATTTGAACGAATTTAATTCTAAGTTTGACCCATTTATTACGTTGGACAGATATAACACTCTTTGTCATTAAAAATTCTTATGATGAACTGCAAACACTTCCACGGCAGAGGCACAAGCACAAAATAATCTAGAAAGTCACGTGCATGACGAGAGGGATTGATCGACGAGAAACATTTTTTATTTTTTATCGATAAAATTTGAATATATTGATCAAAACCATGTACAAGTAAATCGGGCATACCCGAGCAAAAATAACAAGACAACAATGCTTCAAAAGAAACAAAAACATCAAGAGCCGGGCATACCCGGGCAATCAAAAGAGATAAATAATACAGTTACACATCTAGCGCCAAAGACTCAAAAAGGGTTAAAACATACGGATACAAATAAAATAACTTTGTATATGTGTGTTTTAATCCGTCTAACTACGCTATCAATATTTGTATTAAGACCTTCAAAAAATTTCCTAATCCTTGCCGTCCATAGATGGTAGACGGTGCTAGCAAGCGCGATCTTCTTGGCCTCACTTTGCCAAGTAGTCCCCCGGGCTTCTTTTTTCATCCACTTCAAGGCACTTAGAATTGTAGACATAGAACGTCTTATCCCAAGCCATGCTCGAACTTGTTCCCAAACTGAGGCAGTAAAATGGCACGCAAAAAAGAGGTGTTTTTCCATCTCCAAAGCACCATTACAAAAGCAACAATTTTTATCAATTACTAAAAACATTAGTTTGTCCTTAGTCATAAGTGTTGGTCCCAAAAGAAATTTGTAGTATCGATTTACAAGTAAAACCAAGAAAATAAAACAACAAAAATCAAGATCAACACAAGATTTTTTGGCCCAAAGGCCCCGAGGTTCGGCTACCACTTCTAACGCCTAATCCTCGTTGAGTATCCATAAGGAATACGCTCAAATCCACTAAGAACGCTCAAAAATAGGCAAAAACGAGTTACAAGTGTACAGCCCAAAAACTGCAGAAAAATCACAAAATCCTTCTACCACACTCATGAACTCACACAAGAGTTCATTATACTACTCTCTAATCTCACTAAATTCACACAAGAATATAGAGTTCAATTTACAGAGAACAAATAAAGAAGAAGAAAGGTTCTGCATAAAACTCAGGAAAGAGAAAAGTGAAAGTCTACCAAACTAAAAAGCAAAAGTCTCTCACTGCCCTCTAATTGAAAAGTCACTCCAATATTGTGAAGAAGCCCTTGAAGTTCTATAAATCTCAAGATTCCGGTTATGGGCCAAAAAGAGACTTGGGCCATTGAAAAATAAAACCAGACTTCTGGGCCTCCATAAATCAGCAAATATTTTTAACAATCTCCACATTTTGCTGCATTTTGGGACGATACTTGTGTGGATTTAAAGCATAGACCAACTTCATTTGCTCTTTATTACTTGTACAAAAACAGAAAAATTAGTTTTCTTCAAGATTCAATAATCTTAAAGAATCTAAGAATTTATTTATAGGTATCACCTTAGTTCCTGCATCTGCAGGATTTACCTGTGTTGGTATCTTAATCAACTTAATATCACCTCTGTCAATTATATCTCGAATAAAATGAAACTTAACATCTATATGCTTGGACCTATCATGAAAAACTGGGTTTTTACTCAAAAATATTGCACTTTGATTATCAGAACATAGCTCCACCTGATTTTCTATAAGTCCTAATTCTCCTAACAACCCTTTCAGCCATAAACCTTCTTTTACAGCCTCAGTGGCTGCAATATATTCAGCTTCGGTTGAAGACAATGCAACTACCTTTTGTAATTGTGATTTCCAACTAATGCATGTATCATTCATGACATAAAAATATGCAGTTGTGGACTTTCTATTATCTGGATTTCCAGCATAGTCTGAATCTACATAACCTCTTAGTTTAAGTCCATTTTTATCACTTTTGAACATTAAACCTAAATGACATGTTCCTCTTAGATATTTAATCAGATTTTTCATGCATTGCCAATGTAATTCACCTGGATTACTCATAAATCTGCTTAACACACTCACAGCATAAGCAATATCAGGTCTGGAGCATACCATCACATACATAACAGATCCAACAGCATTAGAATATGGCACATTCATCATTCTTTTATGTTCATTTTCTGATTTAGGTGACTGATCAACAGATAATTTCATACTACCAGACAAAGGCAAACTAACAGGTTTAGCATCATGAAGAGAAAATCTTTTAACTACTTTTTCAACATAAGATTTTTGTGTTAGAAACAACTTCCCATTTATTCTATCCCTTTTAATTTCCATGCCCAATATTTTTCTAGCTGGTCCTAAATCTTTCATATCAAATTCAGATTTCAACTTATCTTTAATCATGTTAAGAGTAACAGAATTATGGCCAGCAAGAAGCATATCATCAACATACAAGAGCAGATAAAAATATTCAAATTCTCCATCTCTCTTAAAGTAAAAACATGGATCATAATCAGATTTCTTAAAGCCCAATCCTTGTATAAAAGTGTCAAACCTTTTATACCATTGCCTAGGAGCCTGTTTCAGCCCATACAAAGATTTTTTCAAGAGACACACAAAGTTCCCTTTATCTTTAACCTCAAACCCTCTTGGTTGAGTCATGTATATGGTTTCATCTAAAGAACCATACAAGAAGGCAGTTTTCACATCAAGTTGTTCTAACTCTAAGTCAAATTGAGCCACAATAGCAAGTAAAACTCTAATAGAAGTGTATTTGACAACGGGTGAAAAAATCTCAGTGTAGTCAATCCCTTCTCTTTGTGTGAATCCCTTTGCTACAAGTCTAGCCTTATACCTTCTATTGGTTTTATCATCTCCCTCTTTGATTTTATAAACCCATTTACAATCAATCACTTTGCATTCTATGGGTTTTTCAACTAAAATCCAGGTCTGATTTTTATAAAGGGAGTTCATTTCATCTTCCATAGCACTAATCCACTTAGGGGATTCTTTGCAAGAGATAGCTTCTTCATAAGAAGCTGATTCTGTGTCAAACAAATCAGGTTCAGACTCTTTAGTCACAAAATCAGCATACTGATATCTGGAAGGAAGCCTTATTTCCCTCCTTTCTCTATCCCTAGCAAGCTGGTAGTCCTGCAGGTCATTTGCAGGCTCCAGATGCTGGTCATTTTCCAAAATTTCAACATCAGAGGCATTTTGTTGTTCCACTTCATGTGGCTCCACCTCAAACTGAATCTGGTCATTTTCAACTTCTCTATTCAGATTTACTTCAGTGATAACAAAGTCATCTTTTCCTATCTTTTCACCAGATTTGTCACTAAGACAAGGAAAATCATTTTCATTAAAGATCACAGATCTACTTGTAATCACTTTATAACCCTTCACATCCCTTAACCACACTCTAAAACCTTTAACTCCTTCTCCATAACCTAAGAACACACCCTTCAATGATCTAGGGTCCAATTTTGAATCTGTATGATGTGCATATGCTGCACATCCAAAGGTTCTAAGGTAGGAGTAGTCTGGTAATGTACCAGACCATATTTGTTCAGGAATTCTATTATTAAGAGAGCTGGAAGGGCACCTATTTATTAGATAACAAGCTGTTTTAACAGCCTCCCCCCAAAAGATTTTAGGAAGACCAGAACTGATTAACATGCATCTAGTCCTCTCAAGAATGGTTCTATTTAATCTCTCAGCAACTCCATTTTGCTGAGGAGTATAGATGACGGTTTTATGTCTCAATATCCCTTGTTTAGAGCAATATTGATCAAAATCTGAATTACAAAATTCAAGCCCATTGTCAGTTCTTAAAATTTTTATCTTCTTATTAGTCTGATTTTCAATTAATAAATTCCATTCTTTGAAAGTTGAAAACGTATCAGATTTAGATTTTAATAAGAAAATCCAAGTTTTTCGAGAAAAATCATCAGTAATAAGAAGATAATATCTGAAACCAGATACTGTTGATACAGGGGCAGGTCCCCATAAATCAGAATGTATGTATTCAAGGATATCTTGGGATTTGTGCAGCCCTGCTTTAAAAGGCAGTCTGACCTGTTTTCCCATAATGCAATGTTCACAGAAAGTTAATTTTTGAACACTATCCTTTCCAAATACTCCTTGACTTGACAAAGTTTTTAGGCCTTTTTCACTCAAGTGGCCAAGCCTTTTATGCCATAAATCTGATTTATCGGGATGTGTGACAAAATTCACAGAATTATTAGGTGAAGTAATTTCAGCCCCTATAACATAAATTCCATTGAATTTGGGTGAACTGACAATAAGTTCTTGATTTTTGATTATATTAGTAGAGCCATTCTTAATCTCAATTTGATATCTCTCATCATCAAGAACTCCTAAGGATATGAGGTTCCTTCTTAAGGCTGGAACATATCTAGTGTGTTTCAATAGTAAGTGATGACCATTTTTGAATTTCAGCAACACATTGCCAATTCCTTTAACTTGACACACCTCATCATTCCCAAGTTTAACTGATCCTTCATCAAGGTCAGAATAGTCTGATAGACAATTAATATTGGGTGTCATGTGGAAGGAACAACCTGAATCTAAGACCCAGTCTTGTTCAGTACTTTCAGATAAAGACACATAGGCAACCCCAATATTCACTCCCGCTTCTTTATAGTTTGAAGTAGTGGTTAAAGAAGCATTTTCAGAATTAGACCCATTCTTTTGGTCATTGGCCTTTTTAAAGCAATCTTTAATAAAGTGCCCAGTTCTACCACAGTAGAAACATTTCTTGTTATTGTCCTTTCCTTTATTGGGTTTCTTGTCTTTTCCTTTGGTATTATTCCATTTTCTTTTGACAAAGTTTTTATCCTTGTTGAAATTGGAATGACTGAAATTACTCACACCCTTAGTATAGGATTTCTGATTTTTTCCCATACCCTCAACATGGAACACTTCCTTGTGTTCAGATTTCAATCCCAGTTCTCTGGTTAGAAGAGAACTATGAATTATTTCAACAGTAAGGTCACTCCTACCATACTCTAGAGCATTTCTTATATCTTTATATTTATCTCCTAGAGCATTAAGTAGACTAACTACTTTCTGCTCATCAGAGATCTTCTCCCCACAGTTTGTTAAGTCTTGTGTGATCCTATTGAATCTATCCATATTATCTTCAATATCAAGACTAGGATCAAACTTAAAACTGAAGAAGAGTCTCCAAAGAAAGCATTTATTTGGTAGGGACTTGTTGAGGTATTGTTTTTCTAAGGCAGTCCAAAGTTCTACAGCAGTCTTGGTTTCTCCTACTTTTCTAATCACAGAATCAGATAAGTGCAGAAACATAGTGCTCCAGGCCAGTTCATCTTGTTCAGTTTTTCTATCAGCAGATAGTGTTTCTGGCCAAGATTCATCAATGGCCTTGGCACACTTTAATTGCAACATAAGGGCCTTAATTTTCTGGCGCCAGAGACTAAAGTCTCCTTTGCCATCCCAAATTTGAACATCTACCTTAGAAGTCATGGTGTGTAGTATTGTGTTCAGTGTACAGCTATGATACAGCCAAAGATATATCACAGCAAGCAGAATCAGATATTCCAATTTTACACAGGTAATTATTTATAGACAAGGATAATTCACAAATCAATCAAATAGAATTGGAATTACAATACAGTTCAGCTCACACACAGTAAGCTACAGGGGGTTAGAATGATGTACCTCCAGCGAAGAACAAATTTCACACAGTAATATCAACCCCTGAATCAGATCAATTTCAAGTATCAGTATTGCTCAATAGTATAAAATGTAATTCAATAACAAGATTAAAGAAATTTTGGTATTACTTTTAAAAATCTGCACAATAGCAGAAAGTAATTATTTCAAAAAATTTCTTTAAAAAACCGAGTTTCTTGAATCGAAACCCTAGTCCCCTCAGATTCTAAGGTTCTCTCAGGGACCCCTAGACAAATGTGGATTTAGAGGAGATTCATAGAAACCCCTAATTTGAAAAACATTTATACAAAAACTTTGAAAGTTTTTCAGTTATATACTGTGATACTTGACAATAAAAGCAGGTCGTGTTTGAGAAAAGTAATTTCAGAAACTGAATATGCCAGACTCGGTATGACTCGGTGTAGACTCGGTGCGACTCAGTGTGAGAACAACATATCAAAACTAGTCAAAACCGAGTTAAGGAATTTAACAACAGTATTTTCAAGATCCACAATCTCAACCACCCAAAAACAACTCGTGTTCGACAACCAAAAAAATTTCAAAATCGTACGACCAAAATGAAGACAGATCTGAACACTAGAAACTCAATCGACCAAAAAAAAAATTCTCCTATGCTCTAATATCACTGTTGGTTCCAAAAGAAATTTGTAATGTCGATTTACAAGTAAAACCAAGAAAATAAAGCAACAAAAATCAAGATCAACATAAGATTTTTCGGCCCAAAGGCCCCGAGATTCGGCGACCACTTCTAACGCCCATCCCCGTTGAGCATCCATAAAGAATATGCTCAAATCCACTAAGAACACCCAAAAATAGGCAAAAATGAGTTACAAGTGTACAGCCCAAAAACTGTAGAAAAATCACAAAATCCTTTTACCACACTCATGAACTCACACAAGAGTTTATTAAACTACTCTCTAATCTCACTAAATTCACACAAGAATATAGAATTCAATTTACAGAGAGCAAATAAAGAAGAAGAAGGAAAGAGAAAAGTGAAAGTTTACCAAACTGAAAAGCAAAAGTCTCTCTTTGCCTTCTAATTGAAAAGTCACTCCAATATTGCAAAGAAGCCCTTGAAGTTCTATAAATCTCACTCTTCTAGATTATTCTATAGATGGATCCGGTTATGGGCCAAAAAGAGACTTGGGCCATTGAAAAATAAAACCAGACTTCTGGGCCTCCATAAGTCAGCAAATATTTTTAACAATAAGTCTGGACTGCATTCCAAGCCATAGAATAAATGCATGTTTGGGGGTCACAAAAGAGTTCCAAACGGTACCTGACCATGGTTTCTTTAGTCCCCTGGTTCTGAAAAAATCATAGGCCGTTTTGATACAAAATCTGCCTAAGGTTCCACAGCTCTCCAATTGTTGCTGTCCAGTCCAAATGTGAAGTTGTTCAGTCCGTCCCCCATTCTGTTCAGTACATGTCCCAAGCTGCTCATTTTCGTGAGGTGCAATCTGTTCCCCAACATTAGTTCCACCATCTCCAGGTAATTGTAGCGGCATCTGTCCATACGGCCTGCCCTGAAACTACCCAGTTCGTCCCTGGAGTTGCCCAGTCCTTGTCCCAGGCTGCTTGTTACTGTGGGGTGTTGCATGTGCGCACAAGTTTGTGTCCCCGTTTCCAGGTAGGTACAGCCCAGTTTCTTCATTCGGCAGCCTCTGTTCTCTAGTGTTCTGGGCAATCCTATCAGTCCCTAGATATTCCTCAGTCATTGCAATCTGGCTCCTTAGTTCCAGCAACCTTTTGATCAGTGGCGAGTCATCTTTTTATTCCACATACTCACAAATATTGCATACATGTAAGAAAATGTGATTAGTCCACCTAACCCACAAGGTATCCTTTTTGCAATGTATATTCCACGAAGTTTTTGCCAAAAGTGCGGAGTTCCAACATTTCATATCCTGAAAACCAAAGCCACCCTCAATTTTTTGCAAGCACACATTATCCCATACAACCAATGGTTTCTTCGATCCCCAAAGGAAATTACGGCATATGGCTTTAATCTTAGAGATTACCGTGGATGGGATGGTAAGGATGGATAACCAAAAGCATTCCATTCCTTGAAGCACCGCTCTAATGAGTTCCACCCTCTCCGCATAAGACAAAGTATTCCTTGACCATGCTCCAATGTAACCCGAGATTTTATTGACAAACAAATCATATGAGCTAACCTTCAATTTTTCTGCCGCAAGAGGGATTCCCAAATAACGAAATGGCATAGATCCTTTAGTCATGTTAGTTATTTGGTAAATATCATCCAATTCTTGTCCATGCACTCCCGTCGTATATAAGTTGGACTTACTCACATTCATCCGAAGCCCCGACATGTCCCCAAATCTATTCAAGCAATTCATCATAATACCAACCGATATAGGATGCCCTTTAGCAAAAAGCATCAAGTCATCAGCAAATGCAAGATAAGTGATTTTCAAAGGACTACATTTTGGGTGATAGTTGAATTCACTTTCCTCCGTCGTATCCTTAAGCATCCTTGAAAAGAATTCAAGGCAAATAACAAATAAAAAGGGAGATAAAGGATCACCTTGACGAAGACCCCTTTGTCCTTTGATGAAGCCATAAATCCCACCATTAAGACAAATAGAATATGTAGGGGTAGAAATGCACTCCATAACGCAACCTATGAATTTAGTTGGGAAGCCAAGTCCAACAAGTACATTACGAAGAAAATCCCAATTCACCGAATCATAAACCTTCCTAAGGTCAATCTTGAGAAGGCATCTAGGGGCCATCCTCTTTCGATTATATTACCTTAGAAGTTCCTGAGCAAGATGAATATTTTCCATCATATTCCTACCCTCCACAAAAGCGGATTGAGCTTGGTCAATAATAGGACCCAACCTCGATGTAAGGATTTTAGTGATGACCTTATAAAAGACATTACAACATGCGATAGGTCTATAATCCCTAACGGAGTTCGAGTGTTTTCCCTTTGGTATCAAAGCAATAACCATGTGGTTAGTTTGCTTAAGTAGTCTACTAGCATTGAAAAATTCCAACACCGCCTCCACAAGATCTTTTCCTACTATGTTCCAAGCTTTCTTGAAAAAAAATAAGAAGAAAAACCATTCGGTCCCGGTGCTTTGTCATCCCCAATAGAGAATAAGGCATTCTTGATTTCATCCTCCGAGATATCTTTAATCAAAGTTAAAGCATTCTCATCCGTAAGCATAGAACCACTCCTCAAAATATCATCACAAAAATCTGTTACTGGCCAGTTTTTCCCAAGATTATCACTATAGAATTTTACAAATTGGTCAGCCACTTCTTCCACCTATGAAGTAAAAGAACCATCTTCCTTTAAAATTTTAGCGATAAAATTCCTTTTAGCATTCCTTTGACCAATAGAGTGAAAAAATTTAGTACACTTATCACTTTTAATAAGGTACTCACATTTAGCTTCACCCAAATCCTTTGCCTTTTTCCTCATATCAGCCACCTTGATTTGAAGATCATCATTACGTGGGTCATCATGTAGCTCCAATTGAGCCTCCTTTAAAGACGAGCTAGCCATACTAGCCCTAGAAGAGATATGTGCAAAGTGCTTTTCATTAAACCTTCTCAATTCTCCCTTCAAGACTTTCAACTTCTTGCATAAGATGAATTGTTTAGTTCCCCTGGCCTCAAAATCCCAACAATTGTGAACCACTTCTAGAAAATTTTCATGATTAGCCCACATGTTAAAGAATCTAAATGGCCTTTTCTTGCAAATGTCATCCCCAAAAAGAGACACAACACACGGTGAGTGATCGGATAGGCATTCTGAAGGCATGAAATTAGCAAGACTATTGTATCCTTTTTGCACCCAAACATCATTAACCATTGCCCTATCAATCTTGCTCCACTTGGAATTATTAGTCCAAGTATAAAAGCAACCAATAGATCATACATCCGTAAGTCCAACATTATGACAAACATTCTCAAAATCTCTAATTTCATAGGGGGTAACATCATTACCATTACTCCTTTCATCAAAATGAAGTACATTATTGAAATCTCTCAAAATCAACCAAGGTAAGGAGCACTCTAACCCAAAATTCATAATATTATCCCAAAGAGGTCTACGACTGGCAATTGAGTGAAAAGCATACACAAAGCTAACCATGAATTTTAGGGAGGTTACCTTGCAAGTAATGGCACAATGGATGATTTGAGAAGTGATCTCCAAGACTTCCAGTTCCACTTTCGAAGGGTTCCATAAGACCAAAATACGCCCGCCCTATGATAAGGGAAGTTGTTGATTTGCAAAAAAAATTCCAAACTTGTTCCTCATGATTCGGTCAAGTTTAGACATCTCCAATTTAGTTTCCAAAATACCCAGTACATCAATGTTATGTTGCTTCAAAAATTGCTGAACACCATTTTGTTTAAGGGGAGGGTTCAA
>CAIGRF010329760.1:82667-97830 GCA_903798235.1 Fraxinus ornus | reverse complement strand
CACCCCACCCTAACCCCAATCCACTACACCCACCACCAAAACAACAGGACCCCACCACCACCACCCATCCAAAACCACCTCCCCGCCAAAACACACAACCACCGCACCACCACAAAACAACAGGACCTCACTACCACCTCCTCGCCAAAACACACGGACCACCGCAACTGCATCCAAACCGGAAAAAAACTCTCTAGATCTGAACCACCGCATCCAACCCCCACCATCGCATCCAACCCCCACCACCACATCCAAAACCGCCGCACACCTCGAACAGATCACAAACCTCCACCACCACACACCACCTCCTGCGCCCGGCCAGGGGCCTACCATTACCACCTCAGCAATCACATCTGCATCCGCATCCACACCAATTTCAGCCTCCTCCGCCTGATTTTCATCAACACCACCCCTCTGCTCAGTCACTTGTTGTTCTTCGATGTCGGCGACGAGAGAGAGAGAGAGAGAGAGACGAGAGATGATAAATGATTTTTGATTTTTGATTTTTAGGGTTTGGATAATTATAATTTAAATATAAATTAATTAATATTTAATATATAAAATGAAATACCTGATTTTTGAATAAATAAACTCCAAATCTGATTTTTGAATTGAAAATTTTAAAACCAGAGCTATGTGTAATTTCCTCTTGTACAAATAGCATAATTATTGTGCAGAATGTGAAATGGAGTGTAGGCTTATTGGTCTAAGATTTCAATTATGGGCCTAGGACTGTACTTGATTTGTATAATGGGCTACATGTTCTTTTCTACTGGGCTAAGTTTATTTCATTATACTCCAATTTATATCAATTGAATTACTATACTTTAATTTTGTATCAATCAGGTCCATTATTTGTAGGCCAATTATTCAATTCATTCACATTGTCACGGATATTGATGGGGCCATTAAATACCAACAAAGTTCCTACATCATTATAAAAAAATAACCTGGAAGAAGTGATAATAAAAAATAAATAAATCACGATTTGATTATTTTCATTCCGTGATTGTAATGTATTAAATGAGTTTTTCAATTGTAATAGAAACAACCCTGTTTACATGTATCAAAGTTACTAGGTTTTTCTAGTGTTGAACAGTGAATACAATATTCTACAAGGGCTTCTATGCAAATTTTGCATAAACCCTAGCCTAGCGGCCCAATGGCTAAACCCCGAATGCTCTGGGAACAGATTAGGAAAAAGCCCAACGTACAGGGCCACATGGGTGAATTACAAGGCCCTGTACGTGAAGCAAAATCCAACACATTTTCTATATATATATATCAGCTGTATTTACACTCACAAATTGGCTATCGTCTTGCAAAACCCTAATTTAGCGTGGCTGCAGTATTTTTCTTTTCACCGTCTACATGGTAATTTGTTTATGATTTACTGATTATAATATAATTACATTTTTCTATTGCAATCTCTGCGTTTTTCAGTACGATCTATATTTTAGATTTATGTACTTGTACCGTGATAAAAGGCCAATTAAATTTGTCTTTTAATTGATAAATTTCTTATTTTTTTTATATTATTATTAGATACAAATAATGAATTTCAGATTTATCATACTCCTTTTGGGGGGAAGATGAATCATTTTCCTCAGTTATGGATTTTGTTGGAATATGCCATGTGCCTGTGATGGTGATAAATATACTTTGAGTGATTTACAATGAAAAGAATATAATCTGAGGCATCCATTTGGTTTTACTCTTTGATCTTTTGATTTTTATTTTGGGTAAAGGCATTAGATTTTATCGTTCAAATGTAAATGACACAATGCAGGTGATGACAAAATAGACAGGGACATCAGAACTCCTTTTGGAGAAAGATTGACTTAGTCTAATGGGAATCTCTCTGATGCTATTTTTTTTATTTAAATCAATATTTAACTTGCATTTATTACTAATTTTTATGCATTTTAGAATACTGGCTTTCCTAGTTTCAAAGGGGAAACTTGTATTTGATTGTTTGTTGTTAAAATTGTAAACTTAAGTACAAATTGTGGTATATTTTACATATTTTGAGACTAGTGTAGACTTTTAGTTCTAATTTTATTTATTTATTTGTTTGTTTTTTTATTTTTATTTTGTTATTTTTTTGTGTAAAACAAACTGATATATGCATTCTATTTGAATATGATTTTGTAGAGATGCACTGAACTTTGATAATTCTTATGAAAAATTGTCATAGTTGATGGCATAAACCATCATTTAATTTGTCTTGGAAATTTCTTGAGAAGTTGTGAAATACATGGTATATATTGCACTTTTTTGTAATTGGAAATAGTGTGTGACTTCACAAAAATATGTTGGAATCAATGTTTCTTATGCAAATTGAATGTGTTGGAATCTTGTGGGAGGCTCTATTTATTACATGCTTACAGTTTCCATGTGGTAGTCTTGTTTGGGCCTGAATTGATAGACTTGTTTAGACTTATGTTTTCAATGNAATTGGAAATAGTGTGTGACTTCACAAAAATATGTTGGAATCAATGTTTCTTATGCAAATTGAATGTGTTGGAATGTTGTGGGAGGCTCTATTTATTATATTCTTACGGTTACCATGTGGTAGTCTTGTTTGGGCCTGAATTGATAGACTTGTTTAGACTTATGTTTTCAATGGTAATATCACATTTGATCAAATTACATTCTTGGTTTGCCTGGGATGAACTTATTATTGCACGTATTACCAGAGATAAAGATGATGATGATACTCTATTGTCACTACCTCTGAGGCAATGTGTTGATTTTGGAAGAATGTTTTCCCCTTATATATATTAATTTGTTGAATGATAATTAAGAACTTTTAACAATATTTTCTTTATTAGTCTTGTTTAATCCAAAAGTTGATTCTTATTTTGAGGAGTTCAAACTCTTTATATGTATGGTGTAAAATAATTTTTTATGTTCTGTGATAAAAGACCATTAAATTTGTCTTTCGATTTATATTTTTCTCATTTTTTTAATATTATTAGATGCAGATGATGAATGTCAAATTTCTCATACTCCTTTTAGGGGGAAGATGAATCATTTATCAATGGGAAATCAGAATCTCTGATGCATAATTTATTTTTTTTATTATGGATTCCACAGATTATTCTATTTTTCATTTATTACTTGAATTAGGTATCAATTTTGTTGGAATATGACTGTGCCTGTGATGGTGATAAATATACTTGGAGTGCTTCATCGTCACTATGAAAAGAATATAACCTAAGGCTTCAATGCATCAAAGTGGCTTTGCTTTTTAAATTTTTATTCTTAGTTGAAGGCATTAATTTTATAATGAAACAAGGCAGGTGATGAGAAAATAGACAGGGACATCAGAACTCCTATTGGAGAAAGATGACTTAGTCTAATGGGAATCTCTCTGATGCTATTGTTGCATTTTTTGCTAGTTCTTATGCATGTTTTATTACTGACTTTCCTAGTTTCGAAGGGTTGGTTCTAAATCCGGTTTGTTTTTGGCGAGTAATAGTAAAAACAGATAGGGACATAGGCTTTCTATGAGAATATGATTTTGCTGTGATGCAAGCTAAACTCTGATTTTAACTATTTGTTTGATTTTGAATGACTGTTAGGGGTTTAATATCTTTCAATTCATTGGCCGCCATTGTTGAATTGGTGTGTGATTTCTAAATTTAGTGCTCAACCGAATATGAAAGATAACACCAAGTAACAATCCAGGAATTATTGCCTATGCTTTACACGATCTCATCGATTGGACTTCATAATCTTTATTACAATTTGAGAATTCAACCTGAGACTTTCTATTTAAAAATCATGCGAAATTATAGATTTAACTACATTTAAGTTTCAATAAATAAAAAAATAAAATAAAAGTAACAATATGGTTATATTTCAAGAATATGTAGTCTCTGATTGACAAATCATTTTTTTTCTTCTTTATATTTTACATATTTATTTTCAATTATACATTAACTCAATAAAATATTTTACATATAAATATTAAATTTTTTCTTACTTTTTAATTATACATTTTTCTATTTAAAAAGGAAGTTTACGATCGGATAATTACCTCAGTGACCTTAATGGGATTCGAACTGGTAACCATTGAAGAGCAAATTTTAGGTCTAAAGAGTTGAGTAACTCCTCAGGATTAATTAAAAAAAATAAAAATTAAAGGTTATCCAATAGGGATGCTAATTGTAATTTTATTCAATCTCAATTTGACCTTTTGACATTTTAACTTGAGAAATCTTGGATTCATTTTTTCAAGGGAAAATTTCTGCAGTCCCAAATGGATGAAACTGATCATCTTCCTTTTTTATTGTTTTTAGTTTTAATTATTTTATGTAAAATAATGAGAAATTTATCATTTTGTCATCTTTAAATTTGGTCAAAATTCATTTTTTTTGATTAACTAACGATGGAATTCATATATTTGGATCTCACGTGCTAATTTTTCGAGGAGTTGGGACCATTGGTGGTAGACTGGTAGGTCCTAGTAACATGTTAGTGCCACGTATATTTTAATTCTAAATTGAATAAGTGGGACCTACAAATTGAAAGTTAAGGTAAAAATTGGAAAAAAAAAAAAAGGGTAATGGCTGCTGCAATTTTTCCATTTTTAAATGATTTGGTAGGTCCTAGTAACACATTAGTGCCACGTATATTTTAATTCTAAATTGAATAAGTGGGACCTATCCTAGTCACCTCCACGGTATACTACGAATTAGAACTCGTTTCTCTGGGTAAAGTTGGGACCATCATCAATTGTGTCCTCCGGACATAATTATTATTATACATTATTGTACACTGACTTATTTTTATTTGTTTTTACTTTATTAGCTAAGTATTTATCCTTAATTTGCTGTGACGCGCCCAAAGTAAACAAGAAAAGAATCCGTACTTTATTGGGAAAAGATGAAAAATGTTAAATGAATCGGAATACACCCGTTTGATTTAGATAAAATTAGATTTTAAGTTGGCATGTGTAAAGTCAATATCTGAACACGAGACCTATCACCCCGAACATTCTCACCGCAACATTTTTTGACATCGGGCTAGAACATGGTCAAGTTCGGGCTTTGCCATGAGGACCCATCTCTCTCTTTGTACCCTATAAAAAATTTTATCCTACCTCAATTGCGTCACATGATGTTGATCCCCATCCAAATACCTAGACTCATGACCCATATCAAATTTAAAAATAGAATTTCATCACAACTCCAGTTACTTCACCACCTTACACAAAAAGGATGGGATGTCACACTTTTTTAATCTTTTTAGGATTCAACCACTAACATTTATAAATATAGAGATATGGCTCATTTATGATGTACGCTAAGTCACCAGTGTTCGTGGAATGAGCAACGATGTTATGTAGATGTCAACCCTCGAGCCTGAGTTCGATCACCATGGGAGACTTTTCCCTGTAGAGGAGTTAGAAGAGGTCGAGCTCGAGCTCGAGCCAAGAAGAAGGGTGATCATTGGTGGAGATCTTGAAGCTTCATTGAGAGGCTAGCTCATTAGCTGTCTTTTATGCAACATTGATACCTTCTCGTGGAAAGTGGAAGACATGCCTGGAAATGGTCCCAAGATTGCAGTTCACAAGCTCAATGTAAAACTCAAAGCTAGACCAGTTAAACGAAGAAAAAAGCAGTTTACACATGAGATACGGGAAATCATTCGTGAAGAAATCAACAAGCTCGTTAAAGCATAGTTCATTCGGGAAGTTCAGTATCCAGAATGGCTTGCGAATGTTGTTCTTGTTAAAAACATGCGTTCAAAAGTCATGCCTAAGAGCACGCAGCTAAAAATCTTGCCCAAGAGCATGCGCCTAAAAGTCGTGTCATGATCCTAAAAGTCGTGCCAAGAGCATGCGCCCAAAATTCGTACCAAGAACATGCGCCCAAAAGTCGTGCCCAAGAGCATGAGCATAAGCGTAGTGCCAAGAGCATGCGCACAAAAGTCGTGCCCAAGAGCACGATCTATCTGATATCACGTGCGTGTGCCTTTTATCCTCGGGACATGAAAAAGCTCGAGCTTCAATTCATCGGCCGCATCTTTCACAACTTCGATCTTGTCTTTCACTTCACTCCTTTTAAAGACAATCCTCGTGCCATGCTTAAAGTCTGAAATGGACACGAATATTAGCCACGACCGAATACAAGATCGGTAAAACTTAGCAAGTTCGGGAATTACCTTTAGAGTTAGAATCTCGAGATTCTTTATGCCTTCATCGAACTCGAGGTCATCTCTATATTTTGAAACAATGCTTAGCACAAGCGAGCATTTCTCGTGATCTGCCATCATCGAGCTCATTGGAGGAACAGGGTCATCTTCCAAGTCAACGATTTCAAGGGTATATCAAGGAATAGAAGCCCCAATGTTCGAGCGAGCAGTAGGAGAGATAGCAATGGTCGGGCTCCTGGCCTTGGCCCCTGAGGATGACGCGCGGGGGACATCCCTCCATCTCTTCTTCGATTCAAATCAAATGTTTAATTGATCGGGTCTACGTCGACCCCAAACCAATAAATTTATTATACTAACTCTTAATTATTAGATGACAGTTTAGACTAACCCTAAATCTGCTCAAGAAACTCTACAGCCACCACCATACATTTGAAAAAAAAAAATTAAAAATAACAAGTCACCAAATAGATATATATTCTAAAAGGATAATTTTTCCATTTAATCTCAGAATACAGAACCAAAGACAGATTAACCAAATCTGCAGGACTTATCCTAAAAATCAAGAGCCCTGGTTTTTTAAAATCTCATAAATTAAATATTTACGTCTCAACATGAAAATAAAAATAAAAATTGGAGCTATTTCATACTCCATAAAAATAAATTAAAATTCATTCTTCTTAGGCCATTAATACTGCGTTGCCTTCCTTAAATCCCCTTTTAATCTCGTCTTTGGCGTATGCATTTGATGGAATAATCTCTTTGAGAACCAAATCTTCCATTTTATTATCTTCCTCTGTGAAATCTGGCTGTAATTTTCTTGAAATCTGTCCAATTGAAGCTAAAGCCAATAATTCTGATTCCTCAAGACCTTTGGCTGGACCAAGACTACACCTTTCAGTCCCATATTTTGCTAATGCATCTTTGAATTTCTTGATCTACAAACAACAATGAAATTGAAATCTCATGAAATGGTTATCGAAAAATTTGAAGTCGACAAATTGATTTAAAATGGTTAAAATTACTTACGTTTGCATTAGTACAACTGAAACTACACAACTTGCCATCCGCTCCTCTATAGAATCTAAAGAAGGGCAGCACATGAATGTGAAGACTATGGCACATAGTCTTAAGTTCTTCATAATTAACCTTAAGAAAAATTGCATCAGGGTTTGATTCAGCCAGTTGACAGATCTGTTGAAATTAATTATAATTCAAAATCAGATAAATTGAAGGCAAAAATAATCAATTAGGAGTATAGATAATGAACTTTTCTGTAAGTAATAATTTTACCTTAGGATGCAATGCTTTGCAACCTCCACATCCAGGAGAATAAAAGTCAATTATAACCAATCTATCACCAGCATTTAACAAAGAATCAACAATTTCTTGTGCAGAATGGATCTCTATCATGTTGGGCTTAAGGGTCTTTTCCCACCATCTTAGGGCTTTGCTAATACATATTGATGCATGTGCCTAAATCACAAAAAACCAAAAGATCAATTTTTGAAACCCTAAATAAAAAACAAAATATTTATGAAGAAAAATACAAGAACTTACATTGACAGGGGTGTATCTTGGAGCTTTGGCATTCAAATTGGTAATAATTTTCTGAACTGAAAACTCAAGGGGCTTTCCCATAAACTTCTTTGATTTTGAATGTGCAAACTGAAGATTCACAATTGGAGGAGAAATCCCATAATACCCTATGGCTCTGTTCTTGCAAATGGACTCGTTGGACCAAGAAACAGAAAAACCAGATTTTAAAGAACAAGACATATCTTCAGATTCTTGAAATTTTCAACACTATAACATCAAATACAAAAAACCCACAAAATTTCTCCTCTCTTCGTAGATCAATAACCCTAATTTTGGCACTAAATCAAGAAAACCAATCAAAGAAAGACCCACAAAATATATTTTCAAGAAATGTGAAATTCAGCTCTATATCATCCAAACCCACAAAACTCGTCGTCTCTTTATAGATCAAGAACCCAATACCAAAGCACAAAGGACCCAGAAATTGAAATCCAAAGCAAGACCCACAAACTATATTTTCAAGAGAAAAAGTGAGAAAATATAAAAAATTGTTGGTTGAGGAAAACTCGAAAGAAGGGTTCGATTTTGTCTTCTTGAAGCTTTGTATGGGGAAGAGGAAAAGGGAAAAGATTGTAGGGATATATAAAACACGGCCAAAGTGAAGAGTATGTGGGGTCATTGGATAAAATTGTCATTATCCAAAACAATTGATTAAATTTATATGAGATTTGTGTGTTGTGGATAAGAGAGAAGCTAGGCTTAATCATAGGATTCTAATTATTTTCGTGATTTATGAGTTTTTGTCTTTTTGAGGCTAGGATTAATTTTAGTATGAGAAACCCTATATCACTGTACGTAAATTTTTTAGGTAGTTGGGAAGATTATGGGACTGTTATTACTTCAACTGCTGACAGTGTCTAACTGTCAAAATATTGGATAAGGAAATCTACAGCAAATTTTGTTACATTAATAGGCGTCGAAAAGTTCGTTGAGATGCAGAATAATAGGACTCTATTTGGATAACATGTAAAATGGATAAATTAATAGATATTTTCGTATCTTTCTTTTTCATATTTCTTGATTTTTGCTCAAATAAGTAGTTTTTTGTAATAACCCGTGAGGATCTTTCGTCGGAATCGTTACATGCGTCTAGAAAGTCGTGAGGGAAAAAATCTTCCCCACAACGGACAGTAC
The DNA here is from genome assembly GCA_903798235.1 of Fraxinus ornus. Lineage (NCBI taxonomy): Eukaryota > Viridiplantae > Streptophyta > Magnoliopsida > Lamiales > Oleaceae > Fraxinus > Fraxinus ornus. The sequence goes on along the minus strand of CAIGRF010329760.1, from coordinate 88,935 downwards.
GTACGTTAATGATTCCGGCGAAAGATCCTCATGGGTCGTTAAATTCACTCGCGCCGTCTCAATTTTATTTATTTTATTTCAGAATTTGTAGTGTACACTTTAGAAATCCTTTTGGAAAAAAAATAATTTGAATTTGAATTTGAAAGTCTATTCAATAAACATCACTCTTCTAATAATTTTAAGGTTTTAATTGCTTGCTTTTCTTTCTCTTGAATGATGTAACTTAGGTATAGATTTCATTTTCAATCAATATGGAGGTCGAAAAGTGTAAAAATCTAGTACAAATCTTGATCACGTTCATTGCTATGTTAGCAACAAAAATAATATTATTGAAGGATAAAATCTGAACTATCCTTAATAGGACATGTTACGAGATCTCAAAGTCGAATCTACAAAATTTGTAATGAAAGGATATCTTAGTTCTGATTATCGAAATCTCAATTAATAAGAAAAATAAGTTTTTTAAAAGATAAAAAATAAAATAAACATGGCATGTTAAATGGATAGAACATGTTTAATAGTGTACCTCAAATTGCACCAAAATATAAAAAAAAAAAATAATAATAATAATATTTAGCAAAATAGAGAAGTATTATTTTGTAGGATATTATTTGTACATAAAAATAATATATTCACATGGGTAACATGTGAACTATTTAATTAGAAAAAGCTTTGCAGATTAGGGTAGATACCTTTTTTCAGAAGTTATTAAAGGACACTACCTATTTTTGTGGATAAAATTTGCCCCATTCCACGCTGCAAATGTGCGATTTGGAGATAAAGTTTGCAGTATAGAACGCCCATGGTTTTGGAACCCTTTCTCTGGCATGACAAATCGTGTTGCACTTTTCCTTTGCAAACTAGGCTTGGCATCGCCTCGGTCTACTTGAAAGAGACATGCACTGAGTCGAAAAATGTGCGCCAAGCCTTCAAGTCCGTGGGTGCGTTGAATAGAATCCAATCACACTGGAATGGATGGTAACAATCTGTTTAAATCTATTTCAGTTGTCAATAAAAATGAAATATGACGAACTCTTCGTTTAAGTGATTAATCCCACTAGTCAATTCTCAATGAATGTTGCTATTCGTTCGATGATTCTACTTTTGATGATACATCGCATTTCCTTACCAGTGGAATATCATTGTTTCTTTAGATTTCAAAATTAATTAATAAAATCCGTTTAAACCTTTAAAATTAATGTGATTAATAACTACATTAAAATTTTCATTCTTATTTTTCTACTCATTTTCAACCACACATTCTTCAATAAAATAATATTTTTTTTCACATCAATAACTTTTCCTTCTTTTTCAACCACACATTCTTCATCGATTTACTATTCCAAAATAAAGTGGCTCAAACACACCCGTAACTATACCTATCAAAAAGAGATGAATGTATTATCATAATTATCTAAAAAAAAGTAAGTTCGATAAAAATGAAAGGCTCAAGTTCAATACGGTATGCTAACAATTCTTGTGAAGAAATTGAGGCCCAAAAAACTTTTCCATACATAAAGTGAAATAAAAGGTGCATGAAAACACATGCAAGACTATCTTTTACATTTATGGGCGAAAATTAATTATCACTTGTTAAAATTGTAGAGCCGAGTTCAAGATAATGAGCCGGTAATCCTGTCTTTCGCTAATGTGAACGGGTGGCAAAAAGGTTGATAAAAGCAACGTTTCTTAATGTTCATCTCATGTATAAGTTGTACTGTGTTAAGATTAGTTTTTATATTTTAACGTCATGCACTGGCCGACTTGAACTTATAAATAGGTAACACAAAATTGCCTTGATCTCACCTCCACGAGTCTTTTTTAAAAGAATTATTCTGCTCTTACAGAGGGTCGGTTCACAGATGTGTTACCGACCCTCACAATGAGGTGGGTCCCGACCCGACTCCACTGATTAAAAAATTGTTTGAATTTTTTTCCTTTCCTTCTATGTGTGTATCTATAAGGTGTCTGTAAAAAAAAAGGTATGTAAGTATAGCAAGACTCTTTAAAAAAAAATCTACTAATGTCGTGCATGATTGAGGACAAAATCCCAACAAATCTTTTACATTAATAGATGCTTTGAGATGTGGGCAATTTGTGATATATCACTTTATTATATTTGGTTGACCATTAGTTTGCATTTTTTTATTGGATAAGATTTCGTCCACAATAACACTATCCAAAGTATAATTAATTTTTAAGGGTTATATTTTAAATATTTTTTACCATAATCAAAATATTCCCTTTAATAAAGCATTAAAATGTTTATAACTCGTTAAAAATACTATCATTAATAAATAATCTCAAAAAATTAACTTCGAGGGGTTGCTCAATTGATCAGACATTGAGTTTGTTCCTCAATGGTCATTGTTCGAGTCTCCTCATGGCCACTAAGGTGAGTACACGGTCGTAAACTTCAGGATCTCGTGGAATTAGTCGAAGTACGCGTAAGTTAGTCCGGACATCTACGGTAATAAAAAAAAATCTCAAACAATTGTGGAATATTACAGATAATATTATAAAATTATTTCCATACCGAACATACATTTCATCACCTTCCAAGTATACATAAATAAGTTTTTCAAACGTGTAACTAAAAAATGTCGTTATTTTAAATAGAGGACGGACTATTCACATTTCATTTGATTTGATGGTCGGATCTAATCAACATGTCGAAGAGTTATCAGTGTATTTCATTTTTATCTAATCGAGACAAAACGCTAATCAAATTCTTGAAAAAGAATAAAAGAAAATTGGTCGAATAAATAAATAGATATGGCCTTATGGCTCGAATTAATAAAATTTAGCCCATTTCTCTATGTAAACATGTGAGTTGGAGGATCCTTTATCCTCAACTGGATTGAGGGATAAAGTTTGCATTTAATCCCACTAGTCAATTCTCAATGAATGTTGCTATTCGTTCGATGATTCTACTTTTGATGATACATCGCATTTCCTTACCAGTGGAATATCATTGTTTCTTTAGATTTCAAAATTAATTAATAAAATCCGATTAAACCTTTAAAATTAATGTGATTAATAACTACATTAAAATTTTCATTCTTATTTTTCTACTCATTTTCAACAACACATTTTTCAATAAAATAATTTTTTTTTTCACATCAATAACTTTTCCTTCTTTTTCAACTACACATTCTCCATCGATTTACTATTTCAAAATAATGTGGCTCAAACACACCCGTAACTATACCTATCAAAAAGAGATGAATGTATTATCATAATTATCTAAAAAAAAGTAAGTTCGATAAAAATGAAAGGCTCAAGTTCAATACGGCATGCTAACAATTCTTGTGAAGAAATTGAGGCCCAAAAAACTTTTCCATACATAAAGTGAAATAAAAGGTACATGAAAACACATGCAAGACTATCTTTTACATTTATGGGCGAAGATTAATGATCACTCGTTAAAATTGTAGAGCCGAGTTCAAGATAATGAGCCGGTAATCCTGTCTTTCGCTAATGTGAACGGGTGGCAAAAAGGTTGATAAAAGCAACGTTTCTTAATGTTCATCTCATGTATAAGTTGTACTGTGTTAAGATTAGTTTTTATATTTTAACGTCATGCACTGGCCGACTTGAACTTATAAATAGGTAACACAAAATTGCCTTGATCTCACCTCCACGAGTCTTTTTTAAAAGAATTATTCTGCTCTTACAGAGGGTCGGTTCACAGATGTGTTACCGACCCTCACAATGAGGTGGGTCCCGACACGACTCCACTGAATAAAAAATTGATTGAATTTTTTTCCTTTCCTTCTATGTGTGTATCTATAAGGTGTCTGTAAAAAAAAAGGTATGTAAGTATAGCAAGACTCTTTAAAAAAAAATCTACTAATGTCGTGCATGATTGAGGACAAAATCCCAACAAATCTTTTACATTAATAGATGCTTTGAGATGTGGGCAATTTGTGATATATCACTTTATTATATTTGGTTGACCATTAGTTTGCATTTTTTTATTGGATAAGATTTCGTCCACAATAACACTGTCCAAAGTATAATTAATTTTTAAGGGTTATATTTTAAATATTTTTTACCATAATCAAAATATTCCCTTTAATAAAGCATTAAAATGTTTATAACTCGTTAAAAATACTATCATTAATAAATAATCTCAAAAAATTAACTTCGAGGGGTTGCTCAATTGATCAGACATTGAGTTTGTTCCTCAATGGTCATTGTTCGAGTCTCCTCATGGCCACTAAGGTGAGTACACGGTCGTAAACTTCAGGATCTCGTGGAATTAGTCGAAGTACGCGTAAGTTAGTCCGGACATCTACGGTAATAAAAAAAAATCTCAAACAATTGTGGAATATTACAGATAATATTATAAAATTATTTCCATACCGAACATACATTTCATCACCTTCCAAGTATACATAAATAAGTTTTTCAAACGTGTAACTAAAAAATGTCGTTATTTTAAATAGAGGACGGACTATTCACATTTCATTTGATTTGATGGTCGGATCTAATCAACATGTCGAAGAGTTATCAGTGTATTTCATTTTTATCTAATCGAGACAAAACGCTAATCAAATTCTTGAAAAAGAATAAAAGAAAATTGGTCGAATAAATAAATAGATATGGCCTTATGGCTCGAATTAATAAAATTTAGCCCATTTCTCTATGTAAACATGTGAGTTGGAGGATCCTTTATCCTCAACTGGATTGAGGGATAAAGTTTGCATTATCATTTGCATAAAGAGCCCATAGTTTTGGAACCTTCTTTTTCAATGATGCACCCATGGTATTGGAACCAACCTCAGTTTATAATTCCAATGGGACAACAATGTTTCTCACTTTTTTTTTTTGGGAAAATATTGCATACTCCCAAGTCAAAGAAATAGTCATAAATATTGGAAAAGTATATTATTATTTTACTTTTAATCCATTATATTCTTTATTGTCACTCGTACAAAGTATATTAAAGTACGACATTTTACGACTGCAGATGAATACGATTGTAATTTGTAATACTATGTTGGTGATGAGGAACCATTAACTACGATTGATTAATCATAAAATATGTATGTTTTACAGTTGTGTTTGGTGTAACACGCTTTTAAAATTGATGTATGTAAATGGACATGGCTATGTAATTGCGAGTCTATCTAAATTTAGTGATATGGAACACAATTAAAGTCACTATATTCTATTTGTTTTTTCATAATCAATAATTCATGACAACCTATATTTTCAATCACGTGATTTCACAAAATAATTTTCTAGCGAAACGATGATCATTCCCAAAAACTATGTTCTAGTACTAATTACTCCATTAATTCATCTGAATCGCATTTCTTGGGATGAGATGTTGGTGCATCTAATAAATTTTCAGCCCTACTATGTGTACAGAAATGTGCTACCAAGTTTTTGGCAGAATACACAACAGTTTTTATTCGATAATGGCAAAAAAAAAAAAATGCAGACCAAACAGGTACTGCCACATCAACATCTGATGAAATTCTGGCAGCTTTGTTTCTGTACAAAAAGATAAATCCATAAAATTTTGACATACAATTGATGTAACATTAACAAATTAAGCATTTGAGTCTTCAATTAAGTCCGTTGCACGGTTTGAGTTTTCTTGACTTTCCCACTCCAGTCCTCAAGTTTTTGGGTATTTAATATGCAAATATTTTTAAACAACACGTTTTATTTGTAAGATAGAGATTTATCCCAAGCAAGTTAGAAAGGTGAGGGCAATTCTACAGTGGAGTTTGTAGTTCAGGTTAAACAGAAGTAAATGTTGGAAATATTTTGTACTTTGATTATTCTCAAACAGTCGTTAGAATTTATACTTCAATAAAAGGTGTGGAATAGAATTTATCGACAAATATAATAAAATAAATATTATAGCCCGATAAGGTTAACTGGCCTATTAGCTCAGTTGGTTAGAGCGTCGTGCTAATAACGCGAAGGTCGCAGGTTCGAGACCTGCATGGGCCACTCTTCTTACTTTTGATTTTGAAATATTATTTTTCTCCTTCGTTTTTTGGGTTTTCTGGCAGACTAATAATGGGCTTGCACTTGAAATTGGGCTTTATATACTTCATTTCCTTTTACACTTTCTAAATTTCTAAATAAGGTGTTTAAGTTTATAAATTCACAAATCAGATTTATAGTTTAAAAATTCGAAAATCAGGTTTTTTTTTTTTAAATAATAAATTATTAAATCAATTTATTATTAAATATTTAATTCTAATATAATATAATTAACTCACCCCACCTCCACCACTCCTAT
>CAIGRF010329760.1:65194-82639 GCA_903798235.1 Fraxinus ornus | reverse complement strand
TCTAATATAATATAATTAATTCACCCCACCTCCACCACCCTTATCGTTCCGGCGACCGTTCCGACCACCACTCTTCTCCGGCGATCGTTCCGGCGACTGCTCCGATTCCGACAATTTTTTCAGCGGTCACATTTCAAAAATTTAATAGGTCACAATTAATTAATTAGTCACAGATTCTAAAATTAATTAGTCACATATCAAAATTTATAGGTCACAATTAATTAATTGGTCACAAATTTCAAAATTAGTTAGTCACATATCAAAATTTATAGGTCACACGGTCACATATTTCAAAATTAGTTGGTCACATATTATTTTTGAGTCACATTTGTTGGTTACAGATTATTTTTCAGTCACATATTGTAAAATTTTAGGTCACAGATTAAATATTTGGTCACAGATAACCAAATACTTGGTCACACACCACCAACAATAACTACCAACGTCGCCCCCCCACCGCCTCACGACCACCACCGTCATCACCATAGATCCACCAACAATAACCACTAACGCACAGCACACCACTCAATAAAAAAAAAAAGACTGCGCAGCCCCACTGCACCACCACCGCACTACTCAAAAAAAAACCAACCTCAGTAGCAAGCTGCTGTGCCGGCCCGACAGCGGCTTGCTGCTGTGCCGACAGCTGCTGGCCGGATCCGGGAAGAGGAGGGGGAGGGTGCCGACCGGACCTGGGGAGAGGAGGGGGACGGGGAGAGAGAGAGAGAGAAGTGTGGGAAAAATTAGGGTTAAGCTTCTTATATATCACCTGAGTTTTGAAAAATTAAGTTTGGTTCCTAATTTTTGAATTCTAAACTTTAAAACTCTAATTTTTTACAATTTCCCAAGAAAACATTTCTACTTAAACAATTTTTTTTCACAGTTATTATTATAATTTGATTAAACAAATATCATAAAAATTAGTATTTATTTTCCATTTCTATGTTTCATATCATAATAAATTTAGTGCATGTTTGATTCCCATTATTGAAAAAAAAAAAAGAGCTTTAAATAGTATTTTTAGGATAATGTGTAGTTAAATATTTATTTGTGTTAATGTAGGTTGAAAATGATCTTCTAACGAATCATAAAATAAATTAATGGGAATCAAACAAGTTATTAGAATAATGTCACTTTGTCAGATGAATTTGATATCCTAGATGACAGATGAAGGTATGACAACAAGTGATTGGTGCAAAAACTGTCTTTTTTTATTTTTTTTAACAAGGTTGATAAATTTATATGTTTAGTTCCTAGCTCTAGAATCTTGATTAAAGACTAATCAAAACAAATGAATAAACAAGCCCGAGAATACTGATTGAAAAATCAGGAGTTAAATGTTTGAATGCACGCCGAACTTTGCATAATGTCATGATTTACTCATTAAACTTCAAACTGCACCACATTACTCACTCAACTGTATACATTTGCACTCTATTACACACCGGCTAACTTCCGTTTATAATTTGTGCATATGTGGATGATGGAATGCACACGTGGCTGTTAACTCTCTCCAAAATAAAAAATCAAATGCCAACTCATTTAAAGTATAATTTCCAAACAAGCCTTATCCCCATTGAATTGAAACTGTGAGCCTCTCCTCTCCAAATAGTGTTCTTCCATTATTTCATCTTCCATCCGAGTGTCAGCAAACTAAGGTGTTTTATCCATGTCTACGGTTTCAACAATCACTGGGAGCACAGATCTGATTCAAATGGTAGCCAAGTTAATAATCCTTTGTACTGGAAACATTAAAAAGAACAAGAATCATACTGATTCAAAACATATCTTTGAATTATCAAGAAAACAAAAACATTTCTTTGAAACAAGTTGCCCACTAAAGAGAGAACATTTAGGGATAAAACGTTTCATTTTCATGTTGAAAAAGAAAAGCTCCTCTGGTTTTTGGGTTCAGATTTTTTGGGTTTAAGACGATTTCGAATTTTCAGATTTGGGAGCTGCTTCTGCAATGGCTGATGGAGGTCGTGCATTTGACATAAGGGTTTCATCTCACGACTTCAATTGATTTTGGATGAGGAGTGTTTGGTTGATGTTTGGGAGAAATGACTTGGCATTTAACTTCCAGCTGTAAATTCCGTCATCCACGTGTGCATTGGTTAATTACGGGAGTTACTTAGTGAGTAATGGAGTGCAACTGTATAAAGTTCAGTGAGTAATATAGTGCAAATTAAAGTACAGTGAGCGAAACGTGACATTACCGAAAGTTCGGTGTGCATTGAAACATTTAACTCAAAAATCAGGGTGGAAAGAAAAATAGATCATGCTACACTCACAAAATGGTTTATATAATTTTTTACCAACTCCCTCCAATATGACATTTAGATTTATCCAAAAATAATAATAATAATAATAATAGAGACAATGAAGAAACGACATTGAAATAATAATAATAATAATAATAAAAATAATATATAGGGACAATGAAGAAACGACATTGACATGCCTAAACAACATCGTCAAGAATATCAAGTTTCACAGAACTGACCTCTACAATTCGACAAACCCATCGTCTGTTTCTCGATCAAAATACCCATCATTCAATCTCCCTAAAATCAAAATCCTAACTCAAAAAAATCAGCAAATTTATCAGATGGGTTTATTGGATTTGGAAAAACACTTTGCTTTCTATGGAGCATACCACAGCAACCCAATAAATATTTTTATTCATATGTTGTTTGTTTGGCCAATCTTTTTCACAGCTCTTGTTCTTTTCAATTTTACACCTCCTTTATTCAAGAATTCCCCAATTGTTTTGTCTGATCATATTGTATTGGTCTTGAATTTTGGGTTCTTGTTCACTGTAATTTATGCCCTGTTCTATATGAGTTTGGATAAGAAAGCTGGCTCTTTGGCTGCTTTGCTTTGCTTTTTCTGCTGGGTTGCAAGCAGTTCCGTTGCAAATCGTCTGGGATATTCTTTGGCTTGGAAGGTAATTTATTGCTTTTCTGAGTTTTTTTTTTTTTTCCTTCTTATATTTTGTTGATGAATTATAAGTTATAACTAGTTTTACATATTGAAATTAATCTGTTTCTGTTTAATCCATGAAAATAATCCATACTGATTCGGATTATGTTACAAATAAATTATACATGGAAACTAGAGTTATGATAAAGAAAAGGCATTAAGGAAAGGACCAAGGTTGTTGACAATGGATAAACAAAGGATAGAACTGATAAATCAAATAAGTAGACATCAATGGACCTGATTTTGTAGCTTAATATTATCTTAAGCTGTCGAATTTTAACTTCTTTTGGCATTCAAAAGATGTGGACTATAAAACTATGATAGGTTCAATAATTGAAGACTTCAGTTCTATAGTCTGTGATTTTTCAACCTGAATTGTACTCCTCGATTGTTACCTGTCTGAACACACTACCAGACTCTTCACTTATCGGAACTCTTAAACCAGTAATTTAGCGCTTAGCTTTAACAACACTCTACATCCTACAAGCATTTCCCCTTTATCGGAGTTTTTAGTCTCATTGGTTGATGACTTTTACAGTTTTATGTAGGTATTCTTCAGGGAGAGTGGAAGTGAATAATGATTAATTCAAATAGTTTTCTAATTACGAATTAATATTTGCCCCCCACTTATTTCTTCATTATACTGTAATCATCAAATCCATTTTACTTCGGCTGTTGAATTCAGAATTCCGGTTATTGATTTTCCTGAACTTTTTGATGAAAATAGATTGTAACGATATCTACAAGGTTCTTCTATCAGTTCTTGTGGTCTAAAACACTCACAGCAAATTTTTCCATGTTGAGAGTATTTGATTATCTAATTGTGTATTCTGTTTATGGATGCTCCACTAGATGACCTTAACTTCTTCATAATTCTTTCAGGTTTCGAAATTTTTAGTTTACACATGATAGGGAAATGAAGTCCATGCTTATGATTTCAACTTCATGAACATCGTATATGGTGGTGTCAGGCGCTCTAGTTCTGTTCTTTTCTCTTACAAATTTAAAGTCGACTTCTGTGCTTTTAAACTTCAAATTGAAATTAACCATCTGAATTTTTTTGTCGTGTTTTTGCAAATGATGGTTTTAGATGGAATTTATCGTGTTATATGAGTAACAGGAGCTATTTGAAAATGACACTGGTTATTTGGAATTATCTGAAAAAATTTGTTCAATAATCACTTTTAAGATGTTTAGTCACAAACCATGTGTAGTTTGATACTGATAATGACTAAGATTTTATCAGGTTGTCCTGGCATCTCAGTTATTCTGCTGGACTGCACAGTTCATAGGCCATGGCGTATTTGAGGTGATTACTCTCATAATATGCTATCGCTTATACACTCTTTCATTTTTTCTTCTTCATTACATGTAGCGTTTCAATTTGTAGAAACGAGCACCTGCTCTTTTAGACAACCTGGCTCAGGCATTGCTAATGGCGCCTTTCTTTGTACTGCTGGAGGTAATTTTATCAGTTCCCTCAACGCGTGAGATTTTCTTGTTAGTTGTTATATGTTAAATTTTTGTTACTAAGAGATATCTGTTCCTCACAGGCTCTGTCATTCTTTGGCTATGAACCATACCCAGGGTTCAACGCTCGGGTTAAAGCAAAAATTGATGCTGAAATCAAAGAATGGAAGGAGAAGAAGGAGAAGAAAAATTCCTAAATTGCATTATTGACACATCATTTACATGTACTTCTGTTGTATCTTGTCTCGGAATGTCTATATATTAACTTGTGTAACAAACACCATTGTGTGGTTTTATGCAATAAGTGTTGTGCTCAAAGTATTCTCCCAACTTCTGAAAGCATGATGACGAGCAGCTCGACTATCAATTCTGACCACACGTGGCGTGTGGTCTGATGGTCGTGTTGTCTAGTCAGTTGAGTTCTGTATCGTGCTTGTCCAGAGTCATAAGGACATCCTTTCAAACTACTGTTGAATCTATGGACTAGCAAGAGAACCTGATGAAATGAAACATCTTAGTAGTAAGAGGAAAAGAAAACAAAAGTCACAAATGAAGCGTGAATAAATAATAACACATTGATCGATGATCATGAAGTGAAAACCCGCACATAATCAATTCAAGATCAAGAAATATTAAGAAAATGTTCTGTGTATAAGTTTCAATTAAAATGAACCAAGTCTCACAATGAAAGGGAAAATGTTTAAATACCAAACACTAGACACGAATTAGGAAATAATTAAACTAAAATAAAAGGATAAAACCACTTGTACATTCTCTTGTGTACATTGCGGTTTACGCTCCATTGAGTTTCAAATTAAATGGGCCGGAATGTGTGTTTTTTTAAAACTGTCCAATGATGTCAAGACATGTGGCATAATGTCAAACTTGTTGTCAAATAAAATGTACATGCAGCATGATTCTAAATAAAAAGGTAATAACGTGGAGTAAACATAATAGCCAGTTTGAGCCCCATTTTTTTTTTTTTTTGCCCAAAATAATTTTGGAATAGTATTTTGATGGAAAATGTGTGTTTGAAAAATAAGGAAAAGTTTTAGATTTGCGTATAATATTATTTTATTGAATTATGTGTGGTTGAAAATAAGAGAGAGAAAAATGACTTTTGAAAAATAATGGGGACCAAACAATGTCTAATCAAACAACTTAAAAGTTAAAAGCACCAAGTAGACACCAAGGGTTCAACCCTTACTGACGACCCACACCACCTTCAGGTGTTTGCCATGTTCCCTCTTGGTCAGATAAGCTAACACGTCTTCATCTCCATCAAAAAGTGATTCCTATAATAGCGGCGAATGAAATGAGAGTAGCCTAAACTGTGAGAATAGAGTCGTGGGAGATCAATACAAGCGTCCTACGAGACAAAGCAGCAGGAATGTTGTAGTTTAGATGGCGAAAGTCTAGTAGCCAAAGGCATCATTAGCATACGCTCTGACCCGAGTAACATGGAATAATTGTCACAAAGTTCCTCTCTCCCATTTTCATATACGGGGGATGTGCACAGTAAGTTCACGGAAGAACACCAACCGAGGGCCGATTTCTTTTTCGGGTCTTGGAATAAGTTCTCGGTCGAGGTTTTAATCTTGGAGGAGCCCAACAAAACTGTTTCCAGGCTTTGGTTTCTGAATTCCCCTGTCTTGCATCAATTTCCTCCCTTCCATCATATAATTCCACTGGCCTGTGCCAGCATGCATGTTAGCAAGAAGAACATAGTCACTGCTATGATATGGCTCCACCTCAAGAAGATGCCTTCTTACCCGTTCTCCTAGTTCTACGTTGCCATGCACCCTACAAGCAGCCAACAGTGTTCTCCATATGATCGCATTGCATTCTATTGGCATGCTCATTATCAATTGATAAGCCTCCTCGACTAGTCCAGCTCGACTAAGAATGTCCACCATGCATCCATAGTGCTTTATGTTTGGTCGGATATGGTACTTGTGAGTCATACAACGAAAATACCTCCTTCCCTCTTCGACCAGTCCTGCATGACTACACGCGCACAAAACTCCCAAGAAAGTAACATCGTTTGGCATTTCGAGCTTCTTATATGAAAGTTTCAAGAAAAGCTCCAATGCTTCATGAGCATGACCATGCATAGCCAACCCTAGTATCATAGTGTTCCATGTTACTAAATTCCTCTCAAGCATATTGTGAAACACCTTGTAGGCTTCTTCCACTGCTCCACATTTTGCATACATATCAATCAATGAATTGCAAACCAAAACAAGCCCATTAAAGCCAGCATTATCAGCAAGTGAATGCACCAGTTTACCAAAACCCAACACACTCAATGAAGAACATGCTGATAAAACAACCACCAATGTTGCCTCATCAAATGCTATGCCACTCCCATACATTTTCAAGAACAATTCAAGCGCTTCCTTGTATTTCCCACAATAAACATGACAATCAATGACTGTGTTCCAGGCTACTATTCCCGGTTCAGGCATTTCATCGAACAGTTCCTTAGCTGTCGAAATTACCCTCAACATACCATACATATGAATCAGAGTATTACTTACATGGACATGATTCTCCAGCCCATGCTTAAGAACACTACAATGCATTTGCTTTCCTAATTTTACAGAACCCAATTGACCACAAATTTTCAGTAAGAAAGAGAAGGTGAAATTATCTGCTATCCCACCATTTTCTTGCATTTTCTTGTAATATTTGAAGGTTTCATCAGCTTGGTTTGTCCTCACCAACCCTCTAATCATTGTGTTCCAAAGGAATCCATCTGGGTTCTCAGTTTTGTCAAAAACTGTGACAGCATAATCCATTGATCCACGTGCAGAAACTGCACAAAATCCAATGATCTTGCCTATTAAGTAGAGGTTTCGAGATAGGCCATTTATTATGACATTGGCATGGACCTGTTTCATATCTTTCATAGTGGAACATTTATTGAAAAGTGGAAGAAGGGATTTGGCCTTTGAGGTTTGATTGTTGATTGCCATGTCTGTAAATTTTGTTAGTGGCATCATGTAATGAAGAAAACTATTAAGGAATGATAATTAAGAACTTAAAATTATAATTTATGGCAAAAGCATTTGCTTTGCTGTGAGAACACACAGTTTATTTGTGCAAATTTCAAACACTTGTGACATCACCATTTGATTAGTTGAACCAAACTAGTTTAATTATGAATTATTATTTATATTTAAATTAATTATAAGAGAATTAAATACCAATAAAACTTGTTTCATTTTGGTTACAAATTGCAATCATTGTAAATTTTGAAAAATTGTGTGGACATAACAGCGCATAGATCTCGTCCTTCTATTCTTTAGTACTTTGGCCTTACAAAAGAGATATTTTGTGATGCCATGTTTATTTTTTCAATTATGTAGAGTCACATACAGCCTAACGTGTCGTATAACTTTACAATATAATTCCGAGTTTCATCACTATAAAAAGTTCGAATATAATTAAAGAATTTCATATTGGTAGATGTGAATAATATTAACTCAATGACTTCAGTTGTATTATTTAATGATGTCTTGTCATATTTATCTAATGTGTCGTATAACTTTATATTCATTCCTGCCCAAAACTAGCCGTAAAAGTAGTTAATATAATGGACAATACTACACTAATATAATCTTTTACATAAAGTTTTACTTACCTGTCAAATGGCGGCCCCCTATTGGGGGGCGCCTGGGCCATTGGCGCTATGGTACAATAAGTTTAATTATAATATAATTGGTCATTGAACCAATGGATCATACATTACACCATGAAAAGATAATGTATTTAAGTCATAATTTTAAATTAAACAAATACTTGATGATATAATATAATAATATATTTTTCCTTCTCAATGAAAACAATAAAAATAATACTATTTTTGGGCTTGACTTCCAATTAGAGTGTTTAAATGGGAAATTCTTAATTGTATTTATCACCTTAATATATTATCTTATAATAGTTTACCAATAGGTCGTCTATTAGAATTTAATTGATTATCTTACGTTTGAAGAGAATTCAAGAAGTAGAATTGATGATAATAAAAAAGTACATTTTCCTTATCGTTTTGCAAAGTACGTTTGGTTTAATATTCTTTTAACAACAATAGCCACCATTAAACTTGACTCAAACAACAAACTTTATATAATATTTACACGAGAAAAAACTAATCAAGTTGAACTTAAGAAAGAAATAGAAAGGTGACTTCTTTCATTTCATGAATAAAATAAAACTCGTAAATATCGAAGTATAATAAGTGATGTAGAACGTGAAATTCGTATAGCTCGTCCCCTTGGATGAATTATGGGCATCATGCTAGGAAGTATGTAGTTAAGAGAGTGCAGTTCGAGGATTAGAATGAAGCTAAAACAAGTAATTAGTACATGAATTTCTTTTAAAAAGACATATCGGCCCCCCTCTTAACTCTAATATCCTCATACCAACTTTAGACATTAAGGTTGAAAAATGGAGAACAACTAAGCTAAAAGGGACTTGCCTTGGATGAAATCCAATCGATACATGAACTGTTGAGCAATACATCTCTTAATGGATCTGTTTATGCGACCAATTTATCCTAATAATCGGGAATAAAACTGGATTGATGCATCGCAGTCACATTGACACTTACTAAAGATAAAATATATTATCCCATATTGATACTCAAGTTAGGCAATGCATTAAATAGTCAATGATTTTTCCATTTTAAAATCTTTTGAAGATTGGAAGTCTTAAAGCAAATCACATTATAGTTTCTAACAAGATGACCATTGCCTAATACCTAACTCTATATAGCCAACCATATCATGCCACGTGTTCATGCTCCTTTCCGTGCTACATGTCCGAACAAAAGAGACAGGGCCCACATTACCAGCACAGCTTAACACAATATTATTTGTCAACCCTTGAGTTAATTAACTTAACCATAGTTAATTATGTTTAACATCTGACCAATGGGAACTTGCTGCGTGGGTTTTAATGATTTGTTATTGTGGTGGCTGTGTCATTTTCTCCTTGTGCTAATAATTTGAGTGGCAGATTCGCAAGTTGACCATATAGCTCAATCTAAAAAGTAATTATTCAAAGTTTGGGTGGAGATTTAATAATTAGTGGATATTTTTTCAAGAAAGATTGATTGTGTTATGCTTCGCCACCTAAACATCCACATGACCTAGTCGATCCATCAAAGCACCTTATGTCAAAGCCATGTGGCACCTCACGTAGAGTAGTACCTATCAGAGTCGAAACGATGCCGACCCAACGAAGCCCACTCATACCGAAGCAACTCATGAGGCTGACCCCTTCCGAAGCCCCTATGCTAAAGATAAATTCAAAGTCCAAACGAAACTTCTTTGTCAAAGTGGCGAGGTTCAACGAGGTAGAATCCGAGGCTCAACTAAAGCTTGTGACGATCCACATTTGAAGATCTTGAATATATAAATTCCTTTTCGTAATGATTGATTGGATTGTTGTAATGAGTAGAAAGATTAATCTGTTAGCATAGTTTATGGGGTGACCGCTTCCTTTTTGGGACATTTAATGCACCACAAGTTAGTGGAATCAAAATTGATACATAGAATGTAATGCTTCGGTAAAGGAGAAGAAGCAATGTGTCCTCCTACCCAATGGTTACTATTTCATATGTAACAATATAAATATTCATCATTTATGTCATTTGGGATTAATGCAAAAATATTAACTACAAACCATATCTATCTGATTAATCTTGGGTTTTTAGTGTTTGAGTTGTGATCTTGATTCTGAATTTGGCTCGAAGTTGGTCATTCATTATCGTGTAATTTATCTCGTATATTTTGTCGGAGTCGAACATTTTTGTTTCGCGTTATAAAACTTCTCCGACGTCCAAACTCTATTTTATTGTCGATTGACAATCGTTCCACGCATGTTGGAATTAGCTTGAAGGAACGCAAGTGAGCCTAATATCTGTAGTCCACGTTTGCTGTGCGAAAAATGAGGTCAACAGATTGCATAGAAAATGGGAAATGAACAGTCGTAAATTTTGGTATTTCAATACCGATTGTGATTTGAATGGAGTAGAGAGTTTATCTGAGAACAATAGAATTATAATTGTCAAAGGTAACTTAACCAACTCGACTATTCAATCAATCGGTAAATCATTTAATCCAAATGGCGCGTTCTTTAACTTTTCACGCGATTTCCAATACGAACAAAAGCGGCTTTTAGATAAAATAAAGAAACTAAAAAAAAAAAAAAAGATCTACTGTTAAGTTCGGCTTGCAAAATCGTATTTCGACTAGGCATTATGTTGTGGATGCAGTTGGGTGATCCCTCCACAGGGTTACCTGCTTTGGTTGATCACTCATTGGTTGTTGACTAATCGTTTCGGAAGCATGGAAGGAATTCTTCATTTTCCTTTTTTTATATTTATCTTCGGATAACCCACGACACTTAACCAAAAGATCCGATGACACTCCAACTTGAATGTGTGTAATTATCTTGTAACATGTGCTAAACTTTGCTTGGGAGACTAGGTAAAGAAGATAAATGTTACATATGTGCTTTTTTTTTCGTAGTGTATATGAGCTACTTACGGATGAAAATATCTAGTGTTTGAGTATAAGTTCGACCAATTAGACAAAATGATCGATTAGCTAAGTATTTACGGGCAAAATTAATGTTAGCTGTTTATAAAAATTATAGAAAAGCTCATAGTGTAATTGGAAAATAAGTCATTCAAAAGTAATTTAGACCACGTTTGACAAAACTTTTGAAAATTATAAGTTGGTGGGTTCCATGAAATTTGTGGTTAACAGTAGATAAAAATTGTGAGTCCAATAAAATGTATGGTTAACATTGATGTTTGACTAACTTATGATCTCAGAAAAGATTCATCGAATATTCGAATGTGAATTTAAAGAGCTCAAATCCGTTTGACTAAGTTTAAAAGTTATTTTTTCGATTTGTTCTGATATGACCTTCCAACATATTATACATGATGAATTTATTTCAACCCTTGGATGTGAGACATGAAGAAATTTATGTCTCGATCTTAAATCTATTTGAGATTTGAGATCAAAAGGAAATAGACATATTTGGAGATTAAGCCGTGAGTGAAATGATCTATATATTTGTGAAATACACGTTTCGCATTGAAAATGCAACACATGAACATTTATTTCTTAGTGGCTGTCCAATCTCAAATTTTCTATACATATTCCTCTGGAAAGTAAATAATGTTAAAACTGTCGGTTTGACATTGGAAATAATTGGGATGCAATCTAATTTCAGGTATTGGATGTAAGTCTAGTCTATCTTTTATTATGCTGACAGCTGTTTTCAAATACAAGAATTTTTAGATTGAAGAGGTAGTTTTTGGTGTATCTTCTTAGAACCTGTCTGACAAGATTTTTGAACAGTCAAAAGCTGCTTTTTGATCTGTTTAAAGATACTATTGTTAAAAAAAACTCGGGACATATCCTTCAATATACACAAACAGCCATGACATCTTGAATCACGTTGAATGACTATATTTACGAAATAGCAAAGTGAGATAAGCTCATCTCTTCAGCCGACTCCACAATTTGACTCGATCTGTTACACTTTGGACATGTTCGCTGTTCGATCAACAAACCTCGTGACATATACTTTAGTATTGATAAAGCCTTGTTATATGGTTATTTCATATTTGTAGATAACTATGAGATGAGGGCTGCTTTTTTAATAAAACACGCTTATAATTGTGGTACGCGCATTACAAGTGCCCATAACCTTTTTCATGGCCTGACAAATTCTTCTGTCAATTTATATGCATTATGTAACGGTCTTTCAGATTAACTGAATTTCGTCCAATATAAAGAAAAATGGATTTATTCAACAATAGTAAAAATTGGCCAAGAACATCGTCATAGATACACGTTTCTTTCATCCAAAAGCATCCCTAATGTTAGTATAATAGACAAAATTTTGAAAACCGATAATGTCCCGACTATTGTGTAAAAGAGATAAATTGAGTGGGTTATCGCGTTCATGGTGTCATGACTTGAGTGGTTCGAAGTTCGAGATGTTGTGACTTGAGCAGTCGACTAGACCAGGTGTGCATATAAAATCTGCATCATAAAATATTTCTCCGAATTCAGTATAACACATCTAACTCTACTATTTAGAGCCTTGAGTTCCACTTGGATTTGTTCAAATACAACCTCCCCAATATGATATTACAATGCACGAGATTTTAATTTATTTCTGTCTAGTATTGTCGAATTCAGAATAACAAACTCGGCATGGCTATCTAGGGCCTTGGATTTATTCAAAACAACCTCATTAGTTACTTGCACAACACGGTTCTTTCAACCTAAATACACCCAAGTATTTATAGCCTTGAATACCTCATGATGGTTTTTTGTGAACTCACTCTTTCAGCTTTAAGGTCAGTTCCCATGGCTTTTGTCTCTCCTTTTCTCCATATTCTCCATTTCCTTCTCTCTTTCCCACAGCTTTTTTCTAGATCAGAATCTACCCACTTATAAGTAGATTATTTTCTGGATTTGGGATTATTTTCTAGTGGTCCTAGAGTTCTGAAAGTAGGGTTTTGAAAAAAAAGTTTAGGCTTATATAAAGAAAATCCCAGTTTTCTGATTCAGAAATTTGTTAAGAAAAATGGAGAAAAGTCTTGGATTTGTCAAAGGGGATGATCAATTGGATTTGCCTGCTGGATTTCGATTTCATCCCACCGATGAAGAATTAATTACTCATTATTTGTCAAAGAAAGTTGTTGAAAGCAATTTCTCTGCTATAGCTATTGGAGAGGTGGATATGAACAAAATTGAGCCATGGGAATTGCCATGTAAGTTAATTTCGGACCTTTGTTTGCTCTGATACCATCCTTTTTATGTATTTATTGGTTTTGTTTGTTGAATGAAGGGAAAGCGAAAATCGGAGAAAGAGAATGGTACTTTTTCTGTATGAGGGATAAGAAATATCCCTCTGGTCTGAGGACAAACAGGGCTACCTCTGCAGGATACTGGAAGGCCACAGGAAAGGATAGAGAAATTTTCCGAGGAAAAACTCTAGTTGGAATGAAGAAAACTTTGGTTTTTTACAAAGGGAGAGCCCCGAAAGGTGAAAAATCCAATTGGGTTGCCCATGAATACAGATTGGAAGGAAAAATCTCTGTTCTTAACATGCCAAAATCAGCTAAGGTGAAATTCCCCCTGTTTTTCCTCTGTTTTTTGGACTTGAATTTTATTTATGTTGAGAATGAAATTGACTTTGTTTTTATTCTTTTTTTGGGCAGAATGATTGGGTTATTTGTAGGGTATTTCACAAGACGACTGGTGGGAAAAAAGTACACATATCTGGGCTAATGAGAATGAATTATGTCCCTTCAACCTTGCCACCACTAATGGATTATTCAACGTACAATCGTACAACGAATCCCGATGAATCAAAATCAAGTCACGTGCACTGCTTCTCCAATAATTGTGCGACGAATCCCGATGAATCAAAATCGAGTCACGTGCACTGCTTCTCCAATCCGAGACAAGAAGAGCTAGTCACTTCTTTCAGCAACTCCATTTTTACTCCGACTCCAAATCCTCTCGAAACTTTTCCACCTACTTCAGTTCCAAACACATTTTCGTGGAAACAATTTTCTCCGATCCCTGGAGGATTTCAGTTCCAGGACTTATACCCATTGCAAGATTCCTCTTTTTTTCGAACATTTCTGGGAAATTATGGTCCAAACATGAATCAAAACTTCATAAGAGACACGGAAATGGTGTCTGTCTCTCAAGAAACTGCTGATATGACCACTGAAAACTCCTCTATTGTGTCAAATCATGAAGAAAAAGTGGCTCCAGCAACTTCTATTGGACCAGAGGATTTTGATCCCTTTTGGAGTTAGTGAAATTTCTTGAAATTAAGAAAAAAAAATTGATAATAATTAGAGCTTATGTGCTGAACTGTAATCTGAAAATGAATTTGTGTGTATAGAATTATAAGTTTTTTACTTTCATAAGTGAACTGAAGATTATTATGTATTAAAATGAACTTAATTTTTGTTATATTTTACTTCAGTTTCTGTCTAATTTTACCTGGAATTATTAACATCATAAATTCGGATTCACGGTAAGAAAAATTCCTTTAGTATAGGAATTTTTGCACGAAA
This sequence comes from Fraxinus ornus, assembly GCA_903798235.1. Classification (NCBI taxonomy): domain Eukaryota; kingdom Viridiplantae; phylum Streptophyta; class Magnoliopsida; order Lamiales; family Oleaceae; genus Fraxinus; species Fraxinus ornus. Next base: position 68,052 of record CAIGRF010329760.1, on the reverse strand, counting down.
TTTGAAATGTATCAATCCTATCCGTGTGTGTATTTTTCTTCCTCCAATCTCTTAATCCTTTTCTTAAATTTCAAATTTCTGTATATTTTCTGTGAAAAAATCCTGTACTCATAGCAGGATTCTCATGGTAAATTGGTAATCCTTAATTTTGGTACATGTCAATTTTTTATTTTTTTAGTTTTTCTGTGGACACGTCAGCATATACAGTTTTGCTAACAGTATATTTTAGGTAGGATTGATCTTTCACATGCTCACCAGTTATGAATATTCTCACATTTTGTTCATATCCAAACAATTCTCACAAGACAATTTTCATAGTTAAAGAAATAATAAAAAAAGAAATAAAAGAAAAATGTTGAGCCGGTAGGCTTGCCTAGACTAGGGAGTGGCAAAAGATCGAGTAACTCGTCGACTCGACTCGTCAAAACTCGGCCCATGAACGGCTCAAGTTCGTTTCGGGACGAGCCCGAGCAGAGCTGACGTTCGTTCGAAGAGCCAAGCAAAGCTAGGCTTGTCGATCTCGTGGGCTCGTAAAAAATGTGAAAAAAAAAAATCCTTGTTTCGGGCCAGCCAAGTCTAGTAGAGCAGAGCCAGAGGTTCGTTTAGAGAGCTGAGCAAGGCTAGGCTCATCCAGCTCGTGAACAGCTTATGGGTTGAAGTAGGGCTGGACATGGTCCAATTCGATTCTGAAGAGAATCGAATCGAACCAAATTTTTCGAGTATTTAATAAATGGAACTGTCCGGTCCAAATATAATTATGGAACTGTTCGGGTTCGGTTCCTTTCGATTCGGTTCTGTTTCATACCATAATTAATTTTTTTTAACATTTACATATACACTATATAAATACAACTAATGACATCTTCATTCGTAACTTCGATAGGCAATTGGAGATGGGAAGTCGGCATCGGCAATCGACGACTTCGATTTAGGCATGTAGATGTAGGTGTTCAGTTTATCAAATGATTTAGAGTTAGTGAACTTATGCTTACCGAATGAAAGTGAGAAACTGAAAAGGGAAGGATAAAAATTTAAAAAGACCTAGATCTTGGACAAACAATGAAATTAATAATTTTAGTCAAAAAAATTAAAACAAAATCGAATTTAGAAATTGGGCTGGGTTGGGCTAGCTAGGCATGGACTTGGTTTGGGAGTTAGAGCATTAATCACTAAATTAGTTAATTTACTATTTTGTTTAGAAAAAAATAATAATTTAATTAATTCAATATAAAAAATTAAAAAATAATTTAGATTCGATTCTTGATCTAGAATCGAGAACCGAACTAAATCCATCGGTTCTCGATTCAGTTCGACTCGGCTCGGCTCGGGTTCGGTTCGATCCAATTCAGTTCGGGAGTTTTGTTCAACCCTAAATTGAAGTTCACGAGAGTTCGTGGGCTCGTAAAGAATGTGAACAAAAAATCCCAAAAAAATTATATATAAAACAAAAATCGAGCTCGTGAGCTTGGCCCTTGAGCACGAGCCGAGCTCATGTGTGATGCCGGCTCGGCCCATTGCCATCGCTAGCCTAGACTGACAAGGGTCGCATCCATCATTGCTTTGTTATGCTTGACTCGTCCTAACTTGTCCAAAAAATATGGATAACATCAAATTTAGTATGTCCAACTTCAACACGTAAATAACACAATTGTACTCATAGAATTGGAATCTTCAACTAAATAATTATTTTGTATTAACTCGTAGAGGATGGCCCACAAAACACTTGAAAAACGTATATAATATTGTTGCCCCAATGCTTTGCATTTACATTAATTAACATTTGAGGTGACAATTATCTAACCTCACCTCTTCATTGGAGAATTGACCACCAATTAAGATAGCTCTACGTAATCAATTCATCACGTGATATAACTTCTTTAATATTAAATTTTGCGTATTAAACATAACAACCAACGAGCGTGAATAATATGAATTCACAAACAATTGGTACACTAGTTGAATTAAACCCACTCATCACTCACCAAAATGGGGGAAGAATTTTGAAAAGCAATTCTTTCAATCTTTGCTATAAATATATTGTTCAATCTTATCTCTTTTGTTCGTATGCAGTATGTCACCACGCTATAGTTCAAGGAGTTCAAACAAGGGACAATAAATGCATAGGAAAATTGACTTATTAGAAGTGTACAAATGATTTGTATAAACCGAACTTATGGACTTTGTAGAGTTTCAAATCCTCCAGGGGTATGTGTTGACAGTTCAGTATGATACGACTAATCGAGTAATATGGATCACTCCAACCCATAAATAGAGACATGTAAACGTGTGAAAAGAATGATTGCTTGAACGTGTAAAAAAGGTCTTTAAGTAACCGGTAAGGCAAAACACAATTTATACATATTAGTTGTGTTGAGTTTACATTTCTTGAAAGTTTTGAGTCTGATTACTCTAGCTCATCCAAAAATGCAAATCGAGTTGAACGATTTTCTTATCTCGAAACATACAACTACAAAAATCTCGAAACATATTAAATGCAAATCAAATTAACTCGAGATGAACAATTTCATCAACTTTTATCAGAATTTACTAAAAATATGATTTAATCCATACCAAATAAGGGTTACACTTCATTCATGATACGACTATATATCAAGTGTTACATTTACTTAAATTAATTGCAAATATGCAAATCATTATACAAATAACCGATTAACTGATTAAATTAAAAATATTTCGAAAATTGATCGAGACAAGCTCTCTCTCTCTCTCTCTCTCTCTCTCAAGGATACAAACAATTATATGCTAGGATAGAACCAGCTAGCATAATTTCTACCTTTAATACCAAACTCTTGCCATGGACATTGAAGCCCTTTTTTTTTTTTTTTTTTTTTTAAAAC